>VZTV01116036.1:589-20790 GCA_013400875.1 Anhinga rufa
AAACACTTTGATCTTCTTTATCTCAACGACAAGATTTGAAAGCCTCCTGGATGAACAAGTTTTCTTTCGGGTGCAACTCCATCTCATCCACCATTTCAGTGCTGACCTGAAACTTTTGTGCTTTATTTACTGGAGAGGCGTCATCTTTTGAAATGGCTTCTCACATCCTCTCAGAAAGACTTTTTTTTTCCCCCCCTAACACTAAGCTTAAGTAATGGTACTTCAAACAGCAGATAAGAGGCATAAAGGGGACTCAGTCTTATACGCAGCGATTCAGAATCATCTTAATCGCCGTCACACACTTTCCCATTTTCTTTTTAATCTCTCGCAGCACAGTATGCACCAAACACAGCTGAGAACTTGCTATTTAAGCTGCCTTATTACTGTTACGCTATGAAATCTTAGCTAATGTTTAGAATATATGAGCACAAATAAACTGAAGCAAGGGAATGCATGCCTCGGATGGGGGTACATTTAAGTAGATGATGGGAGATAAGAATTAGTGTCACCATCCTCTTTCTGATGGGTTGAGGCTTACTCTGCTTTCTCCCCTCTCCAGGAGCCAGGAGTGAACTATTAGTGATGTCAAATGGCTGAGCAGGAAAAAGCATGGGGTGACTGTCAGGCTTATTCCTCCAACCAACACAGAATTCCTGATTTTCCTGCCCAAACCAATTCTCTGCCCCTTTGCATGCCATGGGGTTGGTTCAGTTGTGGATGGGGAATCCAGCTCATATCTCATTAAGGAAATTACCAGTCTGAGTTTTGGAGTGTGGATTGGTTTAACCCCAAACTGGCCTAATTTAGTCTCGTGTAAAATGTTACCTCTTGTGGCAAAGGCAAGAGAGTTACACCACTCATAAAGCAGATGGGAGGAGATGAAGGAGCCCAGAGAGTTTAACTGCTATTACTACTTTCTGGATGTTAGGACCAAATTAACAGAGGGCTGCGCTCTTATCGACATAGTTACTCAGAAATGTAGATGAGGCATTCTCCCTCACCCTAGTCTTTTGGTGCTGGCAGTGACACAGGTCTAGAATAAAGAACATAATTACAGGCTTTTTCTTTATGATGGTTTGCTCCTTAGGCATGATTTTAATGCCACAGACAATCAGAGGAGTTGACGGAGAGACAGGTAACTGAGTCAAAACTTAGGTGAAGATTATTTCTGCTGTGGTTTGAGTTTTATTACACAGGTGGATGGAATGTGCTCTGCTCCATTTCCAAGGGAGCTGCACAAACCCGGCATAAATCAATCAGCAAGTACCTTGAACCGCACATATTAGGAATGCAAGCGAGAGGAATTCCAAAATTAAGCATGTTTAGACAAAGACGTGATTATGGCATTGAGAGAAAAGGAGTGCAAAAATTTTGGCTGGAACCAGGGAAGGAGCACAGTAGCTCAAGGAGGTGGAAAGTCTGATACTCATAAATGGGTGATTTTAATCTCCTGAATATAGCAATATCTATTGGAAGTAAGTATCACAGGCTGCTTCCCAAAGAGGATTTTGGAGACTGGTCTTCTAATATCCACGCAGTGCAGAGAGCCAGATTCTGGTCTCATTTATAAAGGGTCTGCCCAGACGTGCTTTTATGGATGTCGATGGACTTACACAGTGCAACGCAGAATGGAGTCAAATGATACCTAAGTGTCTTGTGTTTGCACTGCAGAAAAAGGAGGGAGAACAGAGTGGTTGGTATCACTGAATGCTGCAAGTTTGACCATAAAAATGCATTCCAAGTGGGTCAGCACCTGCTTGGATAAATGGTTTACTTGAAATACACAATGCAGTAGAGCTCACACGTTTATCCATATGGCACTAACATGAACTGCCAGCTGTGGCCAGTTGTCCAATATGTTCTCTCTCCGTCTATGACATATGAAGCCATATGGAATCATCTATCCATTAGGAAGAGATCATTTTCAGACAGGAAGGTTTTCTGACACAATTATTAGCTGTGGCGCTTTTGACCAGGAACAGGCTGAAATAGGCAGGAAACAAAGAGGGTCTTATGTTGTCTTAAAGGGTCATGTGAAGAATTTTCTGTTTTAAAATAATCTTTCAAGCTGGTCCTTTTTTTTAAAAAAAAAAAGTGCCTTTTATCTCTCAGCTTAATGTCATTCTACTGCATGGGTTGCTTTTCTCCCCACCCATTTCTGTGATGAGTGATCATGGTGCATGAGGGCTACTGGTTTCCCCTGAGTTTGGGTTTGATTAGGGCCAGCAGACAGGTACGTGACTTGCTAGAAACAATCTGTTTTAGGAACAACTGCTGCAAACCCTATTCGCAAACAAGTGGTCCCAGAACTGGGACTCAACTGTATTTCCTTCCTAAGTGACCTTCTCTTTGCACACGCTGTGGGTTTTGCTCTGAACCAAAGCTAAACACTGCATATCAGCATAAAATCAAAGGAAAACAGTGGCAAAACAGAGTCACTGGCTGAATTCAATAATATCTTTATTGAGACAGAAAATCCTATTAGGGTACTTTGTCTGCTCTCAATCTGGAATAACTCAATGCAAATGAGATGAGAATCTGCCCTCAGAACACTTGCTAGCTGTGCTCATTGGCATGATCAGAAGTACAGTGTTCCCTATAATCAGCCCTGCTTTACCTCTAATGGATATAAGCAGAGACAAGAGCCTCAGGCATTTTAGGCTCTGTAGTGAATAGCTGATCCCTGTCTGCCTGTAGAGTATGCAGATTATGTACGGAGAATCTGAGAAGCTTATTTTGGAAATTATGTGCTCCCCAAATGAGTCTGAAATCAGGAAATACTTCTTAAGAGTTGTACTCAGAGATACTGGACCTCTCCCCTCACACGCATTGTACCTCACCTAATCCAGCAGAAAAACTTCTGAGTTAAATCAGGATGAGATAAAAATCAGCTCTGACCTGTGATACACCATGGACTATCCAAGAAAGAGAATGGTGGCATAATTACTGCTAATATTAAAAATAAATTTGAAGTAAGAAGTTCCTTGATCTACCACCCTGGTACTTGATTTCGTCTCTTACACACTCTAGCGATTCTAGACCAACCAGTCAGTAGACATGAGTTCAAAACTCAGTTGTGCAAATAGCAGACCTAATAGTTGACATCAAACACAGGTGAAATTTTGCAAAGTGATCAGTTACGGTCTTCTGTTTAACATAGCAATGGCCCATCTCCAGTCCTTTTCTTCCCCTTCCCTTTCTATAGGAGCTAGTCACCACTGAAAGGATCTGCAAGTGGGTAACACGTTTTGTGCTGTCCTGCTGTCACTCTCATATCATGTGATCTGGAAAAAAGATTGACAACCGCTTGTAGTCCCACCACGGCCCACAGTTAGGGCAGTAAATGGGAAACCAGGAAAAAGACAACATATTTTTTTCAAAAAGTGAATTTCCCAACAGTAGGTGGGTCTCTGCAAATGCCCAGCTGTTTGGGTGTGTTTTCAATACCCAAATAATGGCATTCACACATTATTTCCTTTCTTGTCAGCTGTGCCGGTTTCTGTAGTCATAGACCTGCAAGTGCCCAGTGTCCACAGCGGTGGTTGTCAGAGCATTAGTGAGAAGACACCAACCAAGGACCTTTGCAGGCAGACTAGGAGTTACTCTCACCATAACAGGGCAATTTAATGTGTAGTAAGTGGATGTTACAGGCAACGTTTTCCTGGCTAGATGGCCATATGCAGAAGGTGACCATGAAAGATGCAGCAAGCGAGAATTCATATAATATACTTCAGAATATTTTAGGCACCTAATTACATGCAACACAAAACACTTGAAGTGGGGAACCTAAATCCTCTGCCTAGTTAATGGAGACATTTCCAGATAAGCTAACATTTAAAACTAACATTTAACTAACATTTAAAATCAGATGGCATGAATGCACGACTAATTGTCCACTTGCTGACAAAATCAACAAGGAGGTAATAAGAGTCAGTCTTGCCTAGAGACAGAGCACTAATTGGGAAGCAGGATGCATGGATTTGTTTCCTATCTATATCGCATGACCTCCATATGTTAATCTTTCCAGGGACATTAGCCCACAGTTTTCCAGTCGAACTGGAACTGGGACCGCAGTTCAGCTAATGAAGGATGCTGTTGCCCATCTACTAGTCACAAGCAGTTGCTCCAGGACTTCTCTCTTTTTCCCATGACCAGGGACACTTTTGTGATAAATCTGATGCTGAGATGTTTCTAAATAAGTTATACTTTCCTGAGCTACAATACCGAGCAGCACTGGCATATTGGCATCTCAGGAAGTTTCTTGTACTCCAGCAGTTCAGCCTCAAGTTTATGATCCCAGTTTCCTTTTGCAGTCATTTGTTTATTTTTACGGCATTGTGACAATCGTTCTCCCACTGATTATTTGCTTTTCTTTCTGTCCTGTAACTGTTTATACTTCAGCAGCATGTCTTTATCATGCATATTTGACATATTTTGAAACACCACATGCAATCACCTCACCGCACAAGCAGTTTAGCTCACTGTCATGCCATCCCATGCTTTGACAGTTAAACCCAATGCTTTCCCAGATTTAAATCCATAGCAGAAATTTCCTTACCCATATTTGTCACCCATTGCCAGCTACCAAGGAAATATATCACTTTAGCTCTGACATGTATATCTCTGCTTTAGACTACAATCTGGATCAGATAGCTTCCTAAATCTACACAGCTTATTGATTAGGACTATAGAGATCATAATCAATCAGGAAGTGATAAAACAAGCTAATCTATATGCTTCGATACACCTATATGTACAGACAGGTCGTTTCAAACACACACATCCATAAAAAAATTTCACATAGCCACCAAAATTTTATAGATCCATGTTTACTGCTTTCATAACTGATTTTGAACAAAACATCCCAGAAATTCAGGAAAACTTAGAGGTTGCTGCCAGAGGTGCTGGCATTTTTTCTGGGAATTGATGGGATTATTTGCTTTGTTCAGTCTTTCCCTATGCTTCTACACCTACTGCAAACAAGTGCTATGTCATTGGTGCCAACCCAAAAGAGTATTGTGAGAATATTGTGTATTCATAGGAACAGAATTAATCTGAAGCACGAAGCTTTGTGGATATATGAAGCACTAACAAAGCCCACGTGCTGCACGGATCAGGCTACGAGTCTTGAGTAAGTAATCTGTTCTACAAAAAAGTTGCCAGCCCAGTCACAGGAGCAGCAAGTTCCAGAGCCACTCTCAGAGCCCTTGCATTAAAATCCTGGAGAAAAAGTCAACAGAATTTGACTGCTTTATTATCTGTCACACCAAATCTTGAAGGAAATCCTGCAGAAGCATTTATTGTCACACCTTCTCAAGCACCTCTTGTCAGAAGTTGAAGCTAACTTGCCCATTGGCAAAATGTTGCAGAAATTATACCAAACTCAAACAGGACTTGAATTCCTTATTTCCATTGTAGTTAGTGATTGGGAAGAAGATGCCCAAGACACTCTTCAAGATGGATCAGACTATAAGTACTCTTTCAGGCTGCAAAACTAAGGTGCCAGCCAGCTACTTTTTGAGATGCCCCAGTACATTAACTCACCAAAGCTGAAGATAAGCTGGACACGAGCCGGCAATGTGCACTGGCAGCCCAGCCAGCCAGCCGTACCCTGGGCTGCATCCCCAGCAGCGTGGGCAGCAGGGCGAGGGAGGGGGTTCTGCCCCTCTGCCCCGCTCGGGTGAGACCCCCCTGCCGCGCCGCGTCCAGCTCTGGGCTCCTCAGCACAGAAAGGACATGGACCTGCTGGAGCGGGGCCAGAGGAGGGCACGGAGATGATGGAGGGCTGGAGCACCTCTGCTGTGAGGCCAGGCTGGGAGAGCTGGGGGTGTTCAGCCTGGGGAAGAGAAGGCTGCGGGGAGACCTTATTGCGGCCTGCCAGGGCTTAAAGGGGGCTGTAGGAAGGGTGGGGGCAGCCTCTTTAGCAAGGCCTGTTGTGACAGGACAAGGGGTGATGGTTTTAAACTAAAACCCTGGCCCAGGTTGCCCAGAGAGGTGGCCGATGTCCCATCCCTGGAAACATTCCAGGTGAGGTTGGACGGGGCTCTGAGCAGCCTGCTCTAGTTGAAGATGTCCCTGCTCACTGCAGGGGGTTGGACTGGATGACCTCTAAAGGTCCCTTCCAACCCAAACCATTCTATGATTCTATAACAAACCAGACCTTTAGACAGGTGGGACCTAATTAGGATTACCCCAGCTTTTCATTAACTTCCGTAGAGCTACATTGACACTGATGTGGAATTAGAGTGAAAATTAGTTTCTCTCCTCCTGTAGCAGGCAAATGCCAGCCCAGATCCAGGGATGAGACATGCACCTTGTCTAGCACCACCATTCAACAGATTTATGACTCATTTATGCTTCTGATTCCTTTCCCACTTGTTGCCTACTGAGACACGATGCTTTCTGGGGCAAGGTCTGTCTTAGATGCATTTACTTGTGGATTCAGGTTGCCTGAAACTACAGCACCATTAAACTGCTGCAGCTGCATTCAAATATAAATATTCAAAATGACAGAAAAGTTTTTACACCTGCATGATATCTTTCCTGTGTGAGAAGGGAAATAAGCTGCAAAAGTAGATGGCAGGTCTGCTGTGATACAATACTATGGCTTGTAACAGTGGGGTTATTTTAGCAGGACATTTATATTCTCAGCTCACATAGTTATACTGTTAAATACTTCCAGTGCTGACCCAGTCTGCAACGTAGCAGAGTCTCTCACGATGCTGTTGCCATCCTGACTGGTACCTGTGGATGTTACTGTAATGCAAATAATGAAAAAGTAATAACTCGACATGAACTGCATGCACTGTGCTGTCATGGGTAGGCAATACAAATTACTTGCAGATTTTTTTTCTATTCCTCTGTATTCTGCTGTAGGTGACAAGCTCTTTGCTAACTTTTCCTTCACTGTTAGCAATGAAAATGTGCATATGTGGCAGCTAGTAACTCAAGCTTCCCATGGGGACAGTTAATCCTCTGCTCCTTGGTCCTGCGCTTAGCTCCCTCAGACACTTTCCCCCTACGGATCCAATAACAGAGCAGGAGAAGACATGCCGGAAGGAGAATGAGAGCAATAATTAACCACAAGGAATGGAGAAACAGGACTGGTTAGAAAGAGTAAGAAACAATGGCATGTCAAACAGCAAAACGTCAGTGCTTAATGGTTTAAACAAGTAACATGAAAGCCTTGTTCTTTCTTGTCCAGTGACACAGGAGTCTCCTTATCCACAGAAATATCTCTCCCTTAAAGGACAACATTAAACAATCCAATCTTTAGTAAGCCACTGGAAACGCAGAGGCACAATACAGACCCCCTTTGTTTATCACAGACCTTATATGCTCAGAGGTCTTCAGATGAATGAGGTGCCAGACAGCAGTCTGGGAAGGCTGGGGGTGTTAACTCAACACCCTCCATCAGCTTCAAAAAAACATCACTGCATGCACTCAGACTCCACCCTGGCTTTCCCACAGTGGCTGAGGATAACGAGGAAATTATTCCAGAACTATAAAAAGTCTATAATAAGTCTGCTTCTATCTGAAAGTCAGGTTTTATGCCATATATCTACTACAGGATTGACAGGCAGAGAAAAAAAACAACGTAGCTTTGATGAGTTCAACAGTTAAACTCCAAAAGAGTCACTCACTTGCCTAAGTAGGGGCATCTAGTCCTGTTTGAGATCTCCTGGGGTATCCCACAGCTTCTTGCCCATCTCATGCACGTCTTCTGGAATACCTTGTGGCAGTGAATGCCTATGTCTAGGTACCTGAATTGCTCTTCAGTCTATACCAGGCTACAGTTTTACCCTAAGGCTAGTTTGTGATGAGATAGCAGATTTTGCAGAAAAATTCCTTTTCTTGCTTGGATCACAATAGCAGTCAGTCCTTGGAGAACAAAACAATGCAGAAAGAAGATGAAAATGTGTGATCAGCGCAGAGCTCATTTGCCCTCTCTGGTTTGCAACATGGGGAGCAGGTCATGCATTTCAACCCACAGCAAGCATTAGAAGGAAAAAAAACTTAGGTCTAGATGTCAGGTCTTTAAGGTTTTTCTTATTTGTGGGATGAAGATTCAAAACTGCAACCTCTAAAATAGGGATTTGCCTAATGCCTCACATAAAGCACACTGGTTGGCATTGACATTGAGGTTCTGGAGTGCATCCAAAGAAGGGCAACGAAGCTGGTGATGGGTCTAGAGAAAAAGTCCTATAAGAAGGGGCTGAGGGAAGTGGGGTTGTTTAGTCTGGAGGAAAGGAGGCTGAGGAGAAACCTTATCGCTCTCTACAACTACCTAAAATGAGGTTGTAGCTAGGTGGGTGTCAGTTTCTTCTTCCAAGTAGCAAGCGATAGGAAAAGAGGAAATGGCCTCAAGTTGTGCCAGGGGAAGTTTAGGTTGGGTATTAGGAAAAAATTCTTCCCCAAAAGGCTTGTTAAACACTGGAATCAGCTGCCCAGGGTAGTGGTTGAGTCACCATCCCTGGAGGTATTTAAAAGGCATGGCTAAGTGGTGAACCTGGCAGTGTTCGGTTAATGGTTGGACTCAATGATCTTAAGGGTCTTTTCCAACCTACGTGATTCTATGATGAGGTCTGCTCTAACACCAGTTTTACACCTGCTTTACAGTGTTAACTTCCATATTTGTACTACTGGGGCACCAATTCTACAGCAATTTCATTGCAAGCATTAGATCTAGCTGCAGAGAGGCAGTTTCAAGACTCAGGACTTTTGAAGATCCATCCAAATCCTTGATTAAGACAAGGAAACCCCAAGCTACCTGTTTAATGTTCCTCTTTCAACAGCAAACTAACACAAGGGGAAAAAAAGAGGCTTCTGTGCTTTGCATGAGGGCTGGGCTGGCAAGTTCTGTTCAGGGCTTTCTTCACATCGAGCTTCAACCACAGCCACCTGGGAGTCACTTGACTCCCAGACTTGGTCAGATTCATGGCAACTTCCCAAGCACTCATATGCTTGGTCTACGTAAAGAGATCCAGCACTATCTTTAAAACTGAAGCAACCCAGAGCTCTGTCCCATTAGCTCCACAGAAAAGATAAGTTCGAAAGCACTTTGGCAGGGAATGCGTATCTGACACTTCTCCCTTCCTTGATGCCTCTCCAAGTAGACTCCGCAGTCTTTGATAGGACACTTGGTAAAACAAAAGGGGAGTTGGGAAGGTATCTGGCAAAAACAGCCTGCTGATGAACTGGTTGATACGGCATATTATGCCCAGAAAACTCCTTTGAGCTTACACTTCATCAAGCTAGATGAATCCTTATGTGAAGAGTAATCTAAAAAGGTGGTGAAGCACATGCAAATAGGTACGCGAATCCCTGCACTAAGTGCAACCCCTCTCTGTAAGGCGTTATGGAGAATTAAATGCATGTGGGCTGGGTGAAAATTCCTCATTTGCACGAGGACAAGAGTGTTTAACAGCTTCCTTTGCTCTTCCTCACTCCTCACACTTGCAGAATAAAGACTCCTAAAACCTTTAAAGCAGGCAGCACGGTGTTTACACCTTGCCTCAAAGAGCAGCAAGCAGCAGGGTTTTGATCATGAAAACCCTTATTCAGGGTGAAATAATCACATGAAGGGGGAGAGAGAAAACAGGTTGACTGTAGATGGGATAGAAAAAGATATTATGGTTTTTCTTGAACTTATGGAGTTAATTTATGAGAGTTTACAAAACTGACAAGCCTCTAAGAAAATCCATGGTGTAGGATGAGCTTATACATGATCAGTTTGCCCTTCCTTGTATTTTCTCCTTCTGACAGACCCCTTAGATGGATTTGCTGGGCAGATGGAGCCTGGCATTTTTTGGAAGGAGGCATCATGGGCAGGGAAGGGTTACAACCACAGATGCCCCACATTTACAGTGCTTCTCTAAGCCTCCCTATGCACACAAACAAGAGATGCTGCTGCGCCTCTCTCTTCATGTTAAGAAAGATAAAATTGGGTCACTTAAGACAGGGAGAAGAAAGAATGAAACAAAAACAGAGCTCAGAAATCACCACTGAGGGAACATCCTGTACATGTAAGAGTAACACGAAGGGAGAAGTGAAATCCCTGCAGTCAAACTCCAGTTCTTGCACTGATTCCCTCTGTTGCCATGAGAATTTTTTTTCCTGCCTTTGTTTCCCCACCTACAAAACAGAGACGGTACTTACATAATCATTTTTCAAAGTGCATAGGAGGATTAACTGGTTATTATTTGTCATATAAACAAAGCTATGAAAGTGCAAATTAGTATTTTTAATAAACAGCCCATTACCTCATTATATTTTGTACTTCAGTTCCTCCTAGGAAGGTCAATCAAATTTAATTTTTCTGCCACCCACCCCAAAAGGGCAGACCCCTTAACCATGTTGGCCCTGACGGGCTGTCTTTACCTAAAAGATTTACACACTACACCTGCTTTTATACAATGTGCTTCTCTTGGTAATTCATGTATGCGAGTCACAGTGAGCAGCACATTAGACAATAACAGATTGATTTGTATTTTCATAATCTGACCTTGTTTTAACTGGACAGGCAATGGTGTTTTACATCCCGTCATGCTGCAAACACGACAGGTTATGGATCCTTATTACACTGCTGTGCATATTGAGTGACTCAAGTGAAGGCTTCGGACTTCTACCACAGAAAAAGAGATCAAAATAACTTTAAATACTTTAGGGTATTTAAATAACGTGGAAATGGCTGTAGCCTTGCTCTTCAGGCTTTAACCTGCACAAGCTTGAGAGATTTTTGTGCCCTTTGCAACAAAGGGCTGGGGCATATTTCTTTCCAGCGTATCCAAAGCCTATTTTATTTGTTCTAATCACATTGACCTGGATTTAGTTGGCTTCCTCCAAGCAAAATTCACTGTACCGCTCAAGAAAAAAAAAAACCCTCACAATATCTGCCAGATGTAGTGACCCTCAGCTAAAAAAAAAGATTTTCATCAGCATATTATTTTATTTCTTCAGCTGATTTGCTTTTGTCTCCTAAAAGCCTGTGGGACACAAAGACAGCACTAACTTTCCTCCCCATCACAATGCTCAGCGATAACATTAGCTGACCCACTTCAGTGCCGCGATGAGTTATGCTATTAAATGACTGAAGGCAAATTGACTCTCCTGTCTTTTCACAATGCAAGTCTCAATGCATGTGAAAAAACTTACTTCTTTTCTTTTTTATCATTATGAGGTCTTACCGCTTACCAAAGAGTGCATTCTAGGGAGAAGGGAGCTGCCATATGACCAGGGTAAAGATGGTAAATAGTATTTTAGACTGTTTATTTTGCACATTATACAAAAGATTGACTATAAAAGAGCTGAATTACCCATGGAGGGTTGCTCGGCACTGTCTTCATGTCTTTGGGCAACTCTCAGTGCAGAAGGACAGGTGTGATGGACCTGGGCTGTGCTGCAGAAGTACAAAACGACAGCCTCAGAAAGCAGCCATGAAAATGGAAAAGGATTCAGTCTAACCTTGATCTCGGTCTTTCCATGGGGTTTTCCTAAAGGTGACCCAACTGCTTCCACAAGAGCAGATTATAACACAACTTCTGTTCGCATTTTCTGATGCCACCTCCATGCCAGAACAGGGTGCAGTCCATGGCAGACTTTGCTCATACTAGAATACAGTTCTCTGCCCTCTTTGCTTCATTAGATGTTTAAGTCACCGCACCAGATGACCAGATCCACTCCTATTCCTGAAGTGACTGAAAGCCCGCTTCACCTTTCTATCATTCCTTAGTTAAAGCCTCACTCATCTTCATTCATCAGGCTGTGGCAAATGATCTTCTTCTTCTCTTTTGTACGAGGGATACAGAAACAGAAATAACTGTTTGCTTTTGAACCCTTGTGAGCACCCGCAGATCTCGGTAGCTGCTCATGGCTGTGTGCAGCCTTGACTCCTCCCCCACTTTTCTCTAACACTGCCCAGGTAGGAGGTGGAGTTTCCCCCTTCTGCCCTGCTACGAGGGAAGCATCAGCCTAAGCTAGTCTTGCCATCAAGTTTTACTGGGCTTGGAAATAAATGGCTGCAAATGTGCTGCTTTGAGAATATAAAGATGCAGTTGGATAAACCCGTCTCTTCCCCCTTGAAGTTGAGAGAGATACTTGTCTGATATGAGATGATATGAGACAGCTGGTCAATATTCAAGGACCACTTCCTCCAAGCTCAGGATCGGTGCATGTCTGTGAGGAAAAGGTCAAGCAAAGGAGCCAGGAGACCTGCATGGATGACCAAAGAGCTTCTAGAAAAACTCAGAAGGAAGAAGGAGGTTTACAGTATGTGGGAAAAGGGACTGGTCACTAGGGAGGAATATAGGAATGCTGTCAGAAAATCTGGAGAAAGAAGGACTTCCTCTTGGTGGAGGAGGACTGGGTCAGAGATCACCTAGGCAACCTGGACCCTCAGAAATCCATGGGCCCCAGTGGGATGCACCCAAGAGTGCTGAAGGAGCTGGAGGATGCTCTCACTAAGCCACTCTCCATCATTTTTAATGGAGAAAGGTCGTGGAGAACAGGAGAGGTGTGGAAGTTAAATCTACTTCTGTGAACATTTCCATACTGTGAGCTTTTTACAGCTGCAAATAGATTAAAGGGATGTTTAAAGGTATAGCATTAAATGAGTACAAATAACTGTTTTACATAAGTTGCCTGGGGTACATCAGTAGCCTTCTAAATGATGAAAAGGTATAGCTGGAGGCAAGGTCCAAAANGGAGGGTGGGACTGGGCTCTTCTCAGTGGTGCCCGACGACAGGACAAGGGGCACCGGGCACAAGCTGGAACACGGGAAGTTCCACTGAAATCTGAGGCAAAACCCCTTTGCTGTGCGGGTGCCAGAGCAGCGGCCCAGGCTGCCCAGAGAGGCTGTGGAGTCTCCTTCCCTGGAGCCATTCCCACCCCGCCTGGACGCGGTCCTGTGCCCCTGCTCTGGGGGTGCTGCTCACGCAGGGGCGGGACGAGGGGAGCTCCGGAGGTCCCTTCCAATCCCTACTATTCTTTGGTTCTGTGAACTGAAAAATTGGGCTGAAAGGCAACTGGTTTTAGGTTCATTTTAAAAAGGCTTCCTCATTCAGTCATAAAATATTCTGATTATTCACTACAGGGTTGATTCAGAACTGGATGTGTCTTCCAAGGCTAAGGAAGGAATGGTCTCCATCCACTGCTTACTTGTAACCAGAAGGTCCACTGCATGCTGGCATTTAGTTAAGCGAAACAGAAGGTAGGGAAGGGAAGGCCATCAGTTTGGTTAAATTCATTATCAATCCATTGTTAATATTAATTATTAATTAATTAATAATATTAATATTAATATTAATATTCCTCATGGATAATGATGACTTTTTTCCGACATCAGAAGGCACTTCACACCAACAGGGCGTTATAATGAGAACAGCAGAGCAACACTTCCCAGATCAAAGTAGATAGGCACATATTTTGAATACCAAGCTGGGGGGAAAGGAAGAAACCTTCATGGTATGGGAACTATAACTAGCAGGACAGGGTTTCCAACAATTGCACTATAAGCTACGTGCTGGGCATGTATTACAGTAATCTTGATCACTAGGGACTCACTAATTGGACATTTAAGAGCAGGCACATAAAGAAAATACCTCCAGATTGTACGCAGATTACACGCATGCATTCAATTCTGTTATGGCTACACTTTTCTCATGATCCCTGTTATATGGCCCATTGATAGGATTTTAAAATTTAATCCCCTAGGTCAGTGAGTCCAGAAAGTACTTCCTAAATAACATATTGCCAACACTAATCTGAATTAAGACCAGCCTGTAAATTCTGTTCCATGCAATTGCTTTGGCTTTGCACTGGTTTTTTTTTTCATTCTTTTCTTTCCATTCTTCCCAGATGATATAAAACAATAACTGCATTTTTAAAAAAAAAAGACAAGGAGCTCATTTTTATTTTGGTGCTCAGTCAAGGAACAAGAGTAATACCTTGGAAGGATTAAAAGAACACCATTAAGCAGTTTAAGAACATGATTTTAGTTTTGTGAAAGCAATGATAGTAACAGTTTACATAGCTGGAGTGCCTTTCATTTCAGAAGATCCTGAAGATTTTTACAAATTGAAATTTGTGGAGAAGCGTCATACAGCAATCTGACTAACTTTGGCAACTCTGTATGAACACTTAGCAACAAGACAGTGAATTTTGTGAAAAAGGCCCTGTTAATGTGCACTGTACGGTGAGCGAAACATGCCCACTATTTCAAAATTAATTCCATTTTTTCTTAATGCACATATCATAGATAAAATATTCAGTTTGTCCAATGAAGCAATTTTCAGTTTTTCAGAAGATAAAAAATGATTGCTTTTTATAAATTTTTGTAGATTTGCCAAATCTTGAAGATTTGGTAAGTTTTCTTCAGAAGTCCAGTTTCAGTTGTGATCCATAACCTTATAACTGACAATCAAATAAAAAACCAGCAACCAAAGCTGGTGATATATGGTCACCAGTTCTATGAGTTGGTTATTCTTAGTTCTAAAGAAGAAAATTTCAAACTTTCCTTGCAAAGAAAATCTTAGATTACAAATTTGCTTTAGGTTATTCATAATGTTCTTTTTCAAAATGTTTAAAAACTCTAAAAGAATGGAGGCATTTTAATCGAACCCAAACACATGCATTTGGTGTTCCCTAAGCAGTCTTTTTTTATGTCTGCTTTAGGTCTGCTTGACGCAGTATTTCTGCCCGCTATTTTTGGAACATTAGGTGAATCCCAAACTTATTACACAGCTGCACTGCTTTATTCCTTCTTGCTTCGGGCTGGGGAGAGCGTGCCTGAACAGAGCCTGAGCTCCCCTTCAACACGTCTTGGTACATACAGGTGGCACACAAAATGTTGATTATTTGTTGGTTTAGCTGTAGAAAAGAGCTAGGTGTGGAGGAAATTGTGACTCAGAGATGAACACTTCGTAGTACTCCTTGGCTTCTTCAGGGCTGGTGTAACCAACTGATGATGTGCAGCCCCTGCTGAGGGCTGGGCGCTAAACTGGATGACTCTTTCAAAATTTGTGGATGTCAGTACAAATCCACTGAATCACCGAGTCGATAGAGATGCTGACCTGCACCAAGACAAAACGTGGCCCAGGCTCTAATCCTGATCTTCCAGATGAATGTAAGTCTTGTCCCAGGTATCACAGGACACATCTACAGCCTTATGGTGACGGGGCCAGGGACTGAGCTCCAGCACTAGCTCCCTGACTGCTGGCACTGCTTGGCTGCTGGTGCTCCATAGCTGTGTTTTGAACCATTATAGCTGGATCTCAGCAAAGCAAATCACCTCCTGGAGTAGCAACGAGTAATGAGCTTCTTGCCACTTGTTCTTTAGCCTAGAGCTAAGTCCCTAGCCCTTTTTTTTCTTTTTTTTTATTTGTCTTTGTTTTTTATTTTTCACAGCATAGACACTACTGTTGAGATCACAGACAAGCCATCTTCTTCCAGGGAAGGTTTCCCCGAGCATGCATTTCTCAGTGTCTTCCTTTTTTGTGATCATATTTATTTTTTCTTTACCTTTTTTAAATGCATATCCTACAGAAGCTGCACCACTGGCCTACTTTTTAAAATGCATCATAGAAACCTCTGGTTCTTTGAATGTTTTAATACAGAATTTATACTGCAAAAGTTAGGCCAGGCAGGTGACAAACCAAAGCAAACGTTTACTATAGTGTGTATAAAATGAAAAAATAAAAACACATAGATTTTGTCAGGCCTGTGAATAATGCAAACAGTGAGCTGAATTGTGTCAAAACATAAACCAAGCAATTCTTTTTAGCCATGCAAATCTTCTGTAGGTAGTGTGAAGTCTCAATCACAAAGCTTTTTCTGTAATATTAAAGAGAAGACCTTCCTTTCACTGGAGAGTGATAAAGAGGCACGAAGCCCTGCTCTGTCGTTAGTCACAAGTCATTTTAATGTGGGTCTGCAACACTGTGAAGGATGACCTGCAGAAGGCAAGTGGCAGGCTATAATTCTGTGCCTTGGAAGGTAACACTAGGATCTACTAGCTGATAATTGACTTTCCTGTTATACACTTATCATCTGTAACACTTTTAGACCCTCAGTGGGTCCTTGCTAGCAGTGTGTGTGTTAATCCCTGTGATAGGGACAGAGCAGTAAGCTGTCCCTAGCATGGAAATGACTGCCCTGTCCTGTCTGAAAGCAGCAGTAAGAAACACATAGCTGTGAACCCAATTCCAGTTGCCAGTCACAGGCTACTAATTACCTTTCTTTTATATGAAACGAGCACTACCTTGCCTCAAAATTGGCTGGGATCCTGTTGTAGAAGCACAGGATTTTGTCTCTGCCCTGAAGAATTTATAATATTCTTTGGCTGGAGGAGTATTTGGGAAATACCACAACATTTGTGCTCTGCTTTCAAACACCTCCCTAAGCGCTGACAAGTGGCTACTGTCCGAGACAGATATGAGGCTAGATGGAGCTTTGATTCGTCTGGTCTGAGCATTAAAAGCAGCAAAAGAAAACCCATGCGCTAAGAACCCAAGTGATTTGGCCAGAGCCAGGTCAACAGCCGAACAGGGCAGAGAGCCCAGGGGTTGCAACCCAGAGCCCAGCCTGGGAACTGCTGCAGTGCATCCAGACGGGTCTTCTCCTCCTCCTCCCTGGGCTTCGCAGACAGCCTAATAAGACTTGTATCTGCTTTCACTAAGAAGGGATTTCCAGACTGCGGCAGGAGCGCTGGCACAGACATTGCCTGGGCTGCTTGCATTGCTGCCTTTACACATTTGACGTTGCAGAGTGGCAGGACTAGCTGCAAAAGCTAGCCTGTTTAACACGGATAATGAACCGATCTGCATGTACCTGCTCAGAGCAAACGCTGATACTTTCACGTATGTATTCCAGTTACATCCCACTTGTGGTGCCTGATATTCACCTCTGTGTGATGAGAGAGTCTTTAAGGCAACGCTACTGAAATCAGCAGTCTGTGGACTGCTCCTCTACAGATTTAAGCAGGGAAGGAGTACCGCCAAAGTAGGCTGAGAAGACAAAATACAGCTGGGTATTTCTGTACTGCTCCCTGCTAGCCTGGAGGAACGTATAACCGGTGTAGGAACATGAACCAGTGGCATTTCTCAGTTTAAGAAATGCAAGAACAGATAAAGCCTTGGCTTTACGCTCCTTTGCTGCCTTGATGAAGGGTGTCTCCCTCCTGTGATTCCTAGTTTGCGCTGTAATCCTCACCTGCCTTAGTGTGTGTATTTTGGATACAGACTTGACAGTTGTGATGATATCTGGTTTTCAGTAGAGTTTTCCCAGCCATACCTAGCAGGTAATTTGGCACTGCTTTATTTTGTAAATTTGATACATTATCTCTCCCTAAGGCAACTCGATGTGTTTTCTTTTGGAGGGCAGAGAAGGAAGGGGCAGAGAAAAAGGATGGGAAGATTTAGCAAAATCAACATAAAAAATGCTAAATTCAACTAGATATACGGACCCATTTTTTCTCACTCTTTTTTGGTTTCTTTAACTGAATGATGTACTAACACTGGTTTTTATCTGGTAATTCATTTGGGATGTTGAATATGTGATGAATCCCGGAGCAAAAAGTTTCATTATTCTAATTTGCTATTACTAAACTGAGTTTCACCAGAGTAAGCTGCTGGATGTAGAAAAAAGTCTCCAGCCAGTTTCAGTTCTGAACTAGACTATGAAATTATAAATAATAGTCATGTCTTCTATAAGCCTGTGAAAATATGTCTGTAAAATAGTTCACTTTTGGGACACATTTAAATTTGAGCATCTGAATATAGTTTAGGATTGCATGTGAATGCCTGTATGTGAAGGAGAAAAAAATCGAGAAGTATCCAGAAGTGGGCTATGATCTGTGGGCAGCCAATGTAAAGCTGCAATTGGCTTGAAGTTGTCCTTCATTTAACTCCATCACATCTGTCTTCTTGGAATTAGGTACCCCTAAAAGCTTGTGAAGAACCACAGCTATTTGAAATCATGTTACCAAACTGAAAAACATCTTCTCACCTTGAATCCAAGAATCAATACTGATCCCCTTTACCATGTGGCAGCAGATTTCAAGGTCAGTCTCCCACTGGTAATGTGGAGCCAGGGTACATGACGCAATGCAAGTCTTTTATTTCTGTTCTTTCTTATTTATCTGGAGGAAAATATGTACGAGCTATACCTTGGTAATTTCCTTTTTCCCAATCAACTATGATACCACGGTCCTGAAACTCATCCACTTTCTCCCTTGATCTCTTCCCTCTTGAAAATGTCCTCTTTCCTTTTATCTGTTTCTCTTCCCAGTCCCTTCTCTTTTAAACTCAGAAATTCCCTCACCCAAAATATTTCTGCCACAACTATTCAAATTTTTCAAATTCAGGTTCAATCCACCAGTGGGAAAGATTACTTCTTACTGCTGCAGTCCAAAATTAGGAAAATATACTTCTACCTGCAGAATCCAGAGCAGAGCCGTATTTGTATTAGCTACTGTATATACCCGTCTTAATCTTTTCAGCCATTGATGTGTTTTAGTATTGATGTATACAAAACCCTGACCTAAGTCAGGGTTTCTGAAGAGAGGTTCCTTAATAACCCATGAAGAAGAGGAGTCGCAAAGCCTAATTTGGGCTGCCTTATGAGATCTAGAGCTCCCTGGGAAAAGCCACGAAGTCTCATGGACTTCCAGTGTTCTTTTGCCCTGTTCACTCATACTCCCTGAAAAGTTTCACAGGAAGCTTAAATAACATATTACACCTATGCAATTCTTTAAAATGATAGCTGTTTCATTTAAATGCATTACTTGGTTTTGTAATGTTGTTTTTTTTTTCATATGCTTAGAAAAAAATATTTCTTTAAACAGGATGTAACTTGTTGCAGGGAAACAGTTGCAATTTGTCTTTTTTCATGTTTCCTTTCTCTTCTAGAGCTACATGGTGTGAGAAGCTCTCTTCCGTTCAGGGGAACAAAAATCTGACGATCATTTTGTTTTGTGACATAGTGCTACTGCCTGGTGCTTTTGAAGATCTGGTGGCCTAAGTTCAAGTATGTCTTAAGGACATTTCTGGATGTATGAATGAAAATGCTACTTTCTTTCTAACTAGACTTTTTTATAAAATGTGGCTGTTGAGCAGGGAGTTCCAATGGCAAGGGAAGGCAGTGAACACTGGGTATGTCATTCTTTAATGCATGGTGGCATAGATTTATATAGATATGTATTCACATATGAAATGAGATATATGTACAAGCTTTGCATATAATGCTGTATGTACAGCAGTTGTCTATTTACAGAAATATGCACAAACAGAAAATATGTATATATATATAAATAGGGCATGATTTGATGATATTAATCTATACCACCAAGACCTGTTGCAATGATGTATTTACAACACCTCAAATCACTTCTGTCACTAGCATAAAAAAAAAAGCATTGAAGGCGCTAGTACTAAACTGGATGGCCAAAATCACTTGCCAGTATAAACATATGTCTTCATAAAACAGGTTTGTAGGTACAGCTACAATAGCAAATCTGTCCTTATGTAGACCGTGCTTATGCCCTCAATGGAAAAACAAGCCCCATGGATGTCTCTAAATTTGTGTCATGTACAAGTGTATTTTCTTACCCTACCAGATGAGGACCCACATGGAAAAAATCAGTCACAGCTTTTCAGAGCTACTTAAGATGGTGAACATATCCTGTTCCCTTTCACTTCAGCGGCCATACAGATTTCAGCTTTAGCACTCTATCCTGCATTCCCAAAGCACCATGAGTTTGTGATAAAGTCTTAGCCCTTAGTATAAATGATAAACCCAGGGAGAAGCATTTCAAGACCTTTGGAAATGCAGCAAAACAGTCTGCAGGTAAGAGGTACTACACTTAGGGGGAACACTTCTTTCTTTTGTCCAGGCTGGCTTTGCCCAAGCCTCCTGTAAGCTTTTGAGCAACTCTCTCCAGCTGGCCCAGGAGAGGGCACTTACATGTTGTTCATGGTACTCAATGTCACATATTGCCCTTGAGTACAATTCTCGGTGCTCAGAGGTGGGAGGGTTTTCTTGCAATCTGCACAGAAGAGCAAGCAAAGGTAGAGGGACAGAGTACTTTGCCCATGGTCACTCTGCAGTTTGAGACTCAAAATTAGAGTGTTAAACTACATGTGCTGTACCCTGGAGAACAACATTCAAATTTCATTGAATCATAGAAAGGTTGGAAAAGACCTCTAGG
>VZTV01116039.1:0-11682 GCA_013400875.1 Anhinga rufa
CTGTATACTTGATAACAGCCAACAGCAGTTTACATTTTATCGAACTCCTTTAAAACCAAAAATTGTTATGTAGGATCAAACCATCACCGAAACATGAAAAGCTAAACTAGAAGTGTATTGCCCAGGAGAACTGTAACTAGATTCCCCTCTGTGCTCAACTTCTTCTGGTATGTGGAGATTGCCACTTTCAATATGTCTAACACAGGCTAAAAACTTGCTGAATGGGAACAATACTTGCTGCTTGCTGTATATGTAGTATCTGGGATAAACTGGCCCTGAGCAATGTAAAAACAGATAGAAGTGACAGGGATCTGAGACTGGGCTGAGGCACAATTTCTGTATTTTCAGTTGGCTGACTTAGTCTCTTTGTGGACTGTGACTGACCACTGACTCCATGGCCACGTTCTGATGAGAAGCTGGGGTATGCTCACTAAAAGGCAGAAACTGTCACTTTGTGGAAGGAGCAAAGAAATTACTTTGCATGGATCAGATAGTAGTGATTACCGTAAGACATATCACAATATATGCAGAAGTGTCTCTGTTGGTTACAGCAGACTGTCAAATGGAGGTCTGCATACAAATGGAGCAGATGATTAAAATAAGTCTAATGTGACTCCAAAAAAACAGTTGAGAAAAAATTTCTAGTAAGAAATGTGAAAATACAGTAAGTAACATTATTTTTTCTGCAAAAGTAATAAATATATATTCATCCACTGTCATGCCAATAGATCACTTGATTGTGATGGGAAATAAGAAGCACTAGCTTCCCAGCTTCATGTATAGCCACAATGATACATCTTTTTGGGATGAGGCTTTACATATTGCAAACATGATATTAGTGTTCATTCAATTAAAAAAATTAATTAAAGATTTACTTGAAAGAATTTTTTTTTTTTCTGTGGCCATGGATGCCTCAAGCCATGGAAATGCATGACTGTTACTGATAGTTCTTGTCCTTATGTTACTGATGCAACTGCAGTACACTGCCGTCACAGAAAGTGCAAGGCTGGGAACTATGGTTTGGGATAGGGAAGGCGGGAACTGCTTAAGCCAGTTTTAGCAAGGCTGAAATATTTCAGAGGCTATTTCAATTTGTTGTCATGACTGCATAGAATTGTTAAGGCTTGTACCCATATATGCTGCAGCTGAAAGGATCTCAGAAATATTTTCCATTTCAGTCTCTTGTTCCTTAGCAGAGAATTGCCAAGTTGTCTGTTCTTTATGAATGTTGCAAAGGAGAAATCTAACTGCTACTTCTATTTATTTTACAAAATGCTCGAAGTTATTATGCTTTGTATGTGCAAAAGTCTATGACAGGAAGTATAAGTTTAAGTAAAGAATGATTGATAAATTATTTGGTAAGAAAGGTTGCTCTTCTCTGAAGAAAAATGATGACAAAGCAGAACAAGTGGAAAGGGATTTCTCTCCTCTGTGTATATTAACTCTTAAATTCCTGATTTCACATTTAGTTACAGCAAAAGTTATATTATTCTGTCTTGCCCATGTGCCTTGAAAGGCTTTTCATGCAACCATATACGATACTGAAGGATTAGAAAATAACAGAGGGCTTGGTATGGATTTCTGGATTTTAGGGTAAATGTTTTATATTGAGAAATTCTGCAAACTATGTGTATACTTCAGGAGCCAGTCCAATATTCTATCTTCAAATTCTATTTGCTTAATTTTTCTGAAATGGCTGGAAAGTTTATTCCAACTTCTTCTGCAGCAGAAGAAATTTTTTTTGAGGTACTCAGAGTCAGACCTACTAAAAATGGTGAACGCTGAGCCCAAATTAGAGCAAACTCCTTGCACATTGAAAGAATTTTTATGAATCAGTTAAAGCAAGATATTGAGATGGATTCATACTGACCATAAATCCCATTTGAAATAACATGCTAAAACTAAGGGTAATTGAACTGTATATATGAAAGCAACTGAAACGTACACTAAAGAGAAGAGTGTCTTTTAAAATAACACACTGTTTTGGTGGTGGATTTTCAATTCACGTGTTTGCTCTTTAGTTATTTTTCAGAAGTGTGATAACCTAAATAATTATTTTTGGTGTTTATTTTATTGCAGAGGCTTTTCTTCTTTTCCCCTAGAAAATACTGTATGTTCTCTCTAACAAAAATTTACAGTGTGTTCAGTATTTTACAGGTTAGAGCCCTATTGGCAAAGTACAACAACCATGATAGTTCTCTACAGTTCATTACTGATAGTGCAATGAAGTGCTCTGTTTATTTTAGACCTTGCATCACACTTGCCTCTGAAGTATCTCAGCAGTTCAATGTTTGAACTATCTCCCTGTGAAAAGCAAGATTGTTTCTTATGCATGTACTAGTGCTTTATCCAGGGTAGCTTCTGATGTGTCAAGATATGAAATTTCTGCTGCTTCCCTTAGGAGACTGTTTTACCCTAGCAGATCTCCCTGACAAGTAGTTCTTGCATGAGATGCAGGCTGTCTGATTTCAACCTGATAGTCTGAACTGTTTCTTCACTACTAGAAAGCTTTCTGGAAACCTCCTATACGCACCCTGACTGCAAAAATTCATTTATTGGGAAGAAAAAACATCTCAAGCAGCATCTTCTGCTGAATGCCCCAACAACATTACTAGGTCACGAGAGTATGGAAATTCAGTGAGTGGTGACTCATGTGCCTCTGAGCTCCCATTCTGTCAGCATTTTCCATTCTTCTGCTTAGCTGATGTAAACAACAATGAATCTGTGCTGATTTACCAAAGGAGGATTTGTCACTGCAGTGTTTTTGTCTTCCTAGATTTAATATTATTTTTGTTTGTTTTTTTCCCCTGTGTTACATCTTTTGTCTGTTATGGCTAAGGTAAGACCCAGGATGCATCTACCCAACAGTAACTTCCAGGCGGGACAGCTGCTGATTTACTTGTTCTGAGTCACAGAAACACATGAAATATAAACACTGAGGATTAGGGAATCAGAGTTTGCTTCCCACGTCCCGGATCCAAGAGCAAGATCGCAGTTCTGCACCAAGGGAACACATTTGTGTGTCGCATCTCTCACAGGTTGTTAACCAAGGAAAGGAAACACACAGGCAGCTGAGGACCAGAGATTTAGGGAGCTCTGAGTCCCCTCTCCTCCTGCCCCAGGTAGCTCTGGAGCAGCCTCCCAGTCTGTCTCGCCCCTCTGGAAAGTCAGAAGCAATGAATGCTATTTTCTAGACTGGCCTGTGATTCTGGACATAAAGAAATCAAAATAGGAAACTGATAAGCATGCTGTGTTGTCCCTATGACTGCATGTTTGAGCATATTCAAACGAGAGTATCACTGCCCTGGCGTCGCTGCTAAGAAGAGATCAGAGAGGATTACAAAGTATTTTGACATAATAATAGGTAATCAGCTGGGCAGACTCAGAATGCCATGATCAGTAGAAAAGGTAATGGGATTACTATCGAAAAATAAATAAATAAAGAGCACACGCTACTCACAGTGTGTGCAAAAGCAGACATAAGGGTTTGGGAATATATGTTAATAAACCTCACACAGGTTGTTTTTTAGAGATTTCACCAGCTATTTCCCTGTAAAATCTGTAGAATGTGGGATCAAACTTGGAAAGTTCTTGGGAACCAATAATGTATGCTCATGACTAAATAAATCCAATGATGAGAAAGCACTGTACAGCAAATTGGTTTCAGTCTTTCCTCTTAGTGCCTGAGCAAAGCAAGAAGTACAAGTGTTAAATATTTGGTATTGATCACCAGGACTCGACCTGATGAAAGTAATCTGAGCGGTCAGTCCCAGAGCTGGCTGGGTTGGCTGTCACTTGGCAATGCTGCTGGCGGATGAGGATATTGATTGTAGTTAATGTTGTTTATACGTTTCTCTGAAACAGTTAATTTTAGCACAGTGGGAAAGAATGTCTTGCTACACGTGGGACAGTCAGAATGAATGGCTTCATGGAATTTTGAATTACTTTCTTTTATACTGTCATCAATTAATAAATGCAGGAGCAGTTCTGCTACTGTCAGAAGACACTTTCAGTGTTGTTTGAAGAAGATGACTATGAAAAGCCAAATAAAATGAATACTTCTGTGGAGAAGGCTCTCCTCACAACAGTGTACATGTTTTTTCTCCTTGTCCTTCAACAGGGAATGAAATCTCTTTAGTGGTGCACTGCATGGGGTATTCCCTTTGTGATCTGAATGCACTCTAGCTCCTTAGAGATGCATTCCTGCACCTTCGTGCAAGTTAAAGCATGCTGATGCTTTTCACTGTACTACCAAGAAGTGCCAAGCTGAGAGTATTGCTATTCTCAATTACTTTTACAAGGCACAGTGTGTCTATTGTCAGTACGGAAAGTGTCTTATTTTTTTGGTACCTCTACATCCCTGCTGTCCCTCCCCATTACTATCATGTTTTGAGGACCTTATGATCTTCATTATCTGGAGGTTCAAAATGTTCCAGCAGAGTATCATGATCCCTGACAGAGAACTGAGGCACAAGCTCAGAGCAACCCAAGTCCATGTCTTTATTAGTAGTTCGGAGCCTGCTTGTCCTGGTGAATTGCTAGGGTGCTTCATGCCCTGGTTCTGGCCTAAATTGACTGGCACTCTCCCAGTCTCTGGGAATGGCTTGGGAGCTCTGTGGGGCTGGGATCATTTCCCATAGACAGTCTGGGTGCGAGCAAGCTGTTCTGGAGGCCAAGAGCATTCAGGTGTATGAACATGACCAGTTGTAGTCCAGAGGGTCTTGATGCCAGAGTACAGCTCATGGCATGTTTAATTCCCTAGTAGAAATACTGTGTCTCCTTCCAAATCCTTCAGACCCCTGCTCACAAAAGATTCAAGTAAAGGAGTGCTTGGGTAAGTAAAAACTACTTTAAATGCCCAACTACTGTCATAAATTGGGAGATAACTATTGACACTTCTGACAATGACAAGTGCCATAATCTATAGAATATAAAAGTGATGTAATAATACTACTAATATAAAGTGACCTAGGTTACAAAACCTTGTTACTAAACTTCTTGCCCTGAGGAAAGTCAAATAAGTGACCTTGTGCTTACTAAGTTACCTAAAGACAATGCAGGCTGTGGCAATACAGATGTATGACAGATACATTTCAATAATGTTTCTGTTCATGCATATGATCCCACCAAAGAAAAGTTGAGACAAGTATCTTTCAAAGCAAATAAGAATCCAAGAGAGTTAGGTTGCTGTGATTTAGTATGTTTTCTCCCAAACCAAGAGACTTTCTGAAGCTTCAGTGAAGTATCCTGCAGACTGCTAAGCTCTCTGGTGGCAGTTTGCAGTAGG
This sequence comes from Anhinga rufa, assembly GCA_013400875.1. Lineage (NCBI taxonomy): Eukaryota > Metazoa > Chordata > Aves > Suliformes > Anhingidae > Anhinga > Anhinga rufa. The sequence goes on from VZTV01116039.1 coordinate 5,288, forward strand.
GGCTCAGCTTGTGTTCATAAAAATGATTAAGTGAAATGGAAGGTATCTGCGGTACAATATGAACCTCTTGCGAATAAGATCCATTTTAGTCCTAATGTGCTGACTTAGTTATGAAGTCATAGGATCATAGAATGATAGAATGGTTTGGGTTGGAAGGGACCTTAAAGATCATCTAGTTCCAACCACCCTGCTGGACACCTTCCACTGGACCAGGTTGCTCAAGCCCCATCCAATCTGGCCTTGATCACTCCAGGGATGGGGCATCCACCACTTCTCTGGGCAGCCTGTTCCAGTGCCTCAGCATCCTCATAGTGAAGAATTTCTTCCTTATATCTAATATAAATCTACCCTCTTTCAGTTTAAAGCCATTACCCTTGTCCTATTACTACATACCCTTGTAAAAAGTCCCTCTCCACCTTTCCTGTAGGTGCCCTTCATGTACTGGAAGGCTGCCATAAGGTCTCCCTGGAGCCTTCTCTTCTCCAGGCTGAACAACCCCAACTCTCTCAGCCTGTCCTCACAGGCAAGGTGCTCCAGCCCCCTGAACATTTTTGTGGCCTCGTCTGGACCCGCTCCAGCAGGTCCATGTCCTTTCTGTGCTGNATGTGCAGGACCTTGTACTTGGCCTTGTTGAACTTCATGAGGTTTGCAGGGGCCCGCCTCTCAAGCCTGTCAAGGTCCCTCTGGATAGCATCCCTTCCCTCCAGAGGGAGGGAATTAAGTCCAATATTATTCACAGGGTTTAGTCCTCATAAACTCCCTGTCCTTAGTACAAAAGTTCATTAAAGATGGATAGCATTAAATCTCTTTTGCAGCCAATCCACATAAATAAAATGTAAACAAAGTACAACTAGCCAGAGCTTATTTTCTCAGCTGTATTCTGGTGTTTTTTAATTTCAGAGAAAATTGAGCAGAACAGGGAAATTACTAAGCTATTTTTTATGTGAAATCTATAAAATTATATGTTTTGACAAAATAAAGTACATACTCTTCTAAGTTCCGAACTCTCTTCTTTCTTTGTTATTTTACACTTGCATGAAGCTTCTTTCAATGCTGATAAACACAATAAATCTCGAAATTATTTAAAACAGATAGGCGCTGAGCAGGAAGATATCATAGTGAGGTATAATAATTCTTTAATTTTTGCAGATTGGGTAATTGATAAAGATATATTTTAAATGGATTTAAATCAGCCAATGTTTTGGTGATAAATTCCATGTTCTTAGGGTTTGGTCCTGTTTTCTTAGTGATAGTAATATCAATACTGATTGAAAATGTACTAATTCAACAAACCGAACTCTCCAACTCACGAAAAGGGATTAGTTAATGAAATTATTTACAGGCTCCAAGCTGTAGCTTCTTCTCCTACCATAAAACCTCAAACTCTCATCAGCCATCTGCCTTCCCCAAAATACAGTTCCAACATATAGCTCCTACACATATCCTTTCCCTTGCTTTGTTGTGACTACATCACCTACAGTCTTCTCATTCTCAGTGCTCACTTACATGATCTAGCTTGCTGCTTGATGGACTAGAGGCATCAGTGCTTGGCCTGGAGCTACATACACGCTGATTGGCTGCTCTGAGTTAAAGGTGTAAATGGTATATAGATATATACTGAATATATGTGGTGTATATATAGGTATTTCTCAATACCAGAAATTTCTGATGCTATGGGAACCAGAGTACCGGCTTTTTAGGTATAACCATGCCTCCTGGTCATCTACTGCGCAAGCAACAATTGGAGCTCCTGCATTGTAAATATAGTAAGGATGTAAGGAACAAGCTGTACTGAGACAGACCATAGGGGTCTGATAGGCTCCCTGTCCTCTGACAGAGCCCAGTAACTGATGATTAATGGAGGGTATAAGAACAAGCAGAGTATAATGAATGCTCCTTAGCTATGCCTTTCATCAGCAGTGGGCTAGAGTCCACCTGGCACAAAGGTGATATCTTACCTCTTAGTAGTTCACAATAGATTTTCCTTCCATGAGTCTGTGAAGGTAGTTTTAAAGCTATGTATATTTTTGGCTTTCTACCATCCTGCAGCGGCCAAAAGTCCCATAGTTTAATTATGTGCTACATGAAAAAAAAACCAGAAACTCACTTGGTCTGAAGAAACAATAGTTTTTGTACTAACATTCCCTCTATGCCACTCTTGTCTCCTAAGACTCCTGTCATATTCTGCTTCCTTCCCAGGCTGAGAGGTCACAGGCAACTTAATTCCCTCTCACAAAGCAGCCCTTCAACTCCCTTGTCAGCCCCTGTCTCCCTTCTGCAAGCCTTTCCTTGGCCACCTCATCATTTCTCAGGCAGATGGCCTGCAATGGAGCTTCAAAATGAAGTGGTGTCATGGATTTATGCTATTGAGCATGGAGGATGTAGGTTTTTTTATAGGTGGAGATCAATTACCAGGTACAGATTTACATGAGGGCATGTCTGCAACACCTTTCTTTTAACTTATTACCCATCCCTCTGCTGCAGCACTTCCTGATGTGGCATTTGCTTTCTTGTGACAGATAATACAGACAGTGGATTAAAGCCACAGCTGTCTGAATCTGGCCCCAGTAGGGTTCATTTGGTAGTTTATGCAGGCATTTCCTAAAAGAGAGCAAATTGCTCCTGCTGCTGACCTTGGTCAAAGAAGATTTCTGGTAAAATAGTGTGAACTCAGCAGAGATGGCAGTTCACCCCATTTTTTGCCTTTGAACAGGGTGGATTTCTACCCCTGCCTTGTGTCCTCAAAACCAAAGCCAAACCAGAGATTGTGAAGGACAACTAAGGGAACAGACATACAGGCTACCTGAGAAGAGAACCATTTTCCTGATCTACCAAAGCCTACTCTGCACTGAGAAGTAAGCCATGCAAGGAAGCTGCATATGAGGTCATTCTATCCACCGTAGTCACAGACAATGCTCTTGCACAGCATTCATATGTCTCCCAGTTTTTCCTAAAAACTTACAGAATTGGGATCATTAACTATTTTTTCCATATCACATCAGCTGACATTGTTACCCTGTGCTGTGTTTCTAAACACAAGTCTGTGGAATCTCTCAGAGGGGTTATAATGCCTCACAAATTCATCACTTTTTAAAGAAGCTTTTTATTTTTTTCTTTTCCTCCCAGGGATGATTTTTGCAGTGGGTGATCAAGAAGCATGAAATGCTAAAAAAGAAAAGGCAGAAAGAAATATGCCATTGCAGATCACATTATTTCATTAATTCTCTGAGAAAGTGCTCTAATGCAACTGTGTAGTCTTTAATTGTATTTATTGATATTTCCTGATACATATTTCATTATTCTAAAGGCTTTAATAATATAAATAGTATTCTATGACAGGCATAAGGAGGTGAAATATATGACAGAAAACACAAAAGCTGCCAAAAGTACTGTACAAATCCCTTTTTTTCTTTATTGTGATTTACAAAGGAAGCATATAAGATGCTTTACTGCAGATGCTGAGCAGCTTCATTCAGCACTTTGATGTGTTCGAGCTAATACGCTATTCTGCTCTACTAATTTGATGTTATTTCAGAAACAGATTTTACTCTCAGTTAATTAATGTAAGTGAATATGAATAGCATTTTTTTTTTCCTGCACTGGGAGATGTTACTGAAAATAGGTGTCTCTGCAGGTTGAGGGAAAATAGTAAGTGCCTGAAAAAAACAGTCAAAAGGTAAAAATGCAGCTAGGAGCTAAATCTCTCTGTAGGGTGTTTCTGGGGCATCTACCATTCTTACATCCTCCCTGATGGAGCTTTGAAATTCTTAGCAATTTCCAGCTCTCAGTGGAAGTAGCATAAAGCTATTAACATATGCTCTGATAAGAGGACCAAAGCAATTGTACCAGAGGAATAACACAGCATGCCTTCTGGAGTGCAGAATAAGTGCTACCTTCACACATCAGATTCATCAGGACACAGTGAGGTATCTAATAGCAACACATTCCTGCTCTTTGTCTCTCTTATGTGCATGTTCTCATACACAAATACCTACAAAAGACTCCTCAAAGTTTCCATTGATCAGCCAATGCTTGTGAGCATGAGTCACAGCTCTTTGTCGTATTTTTAAGGGCCAGCTTGCTGTAGACTTATCCACAGAGCAGGATAGATCAGCTTTACAGTTACTGAAGCCTTGTTTTGATTTGGCTTTTTATTTAAATTTACACCTGTGACATTACATCCATAGAACACTCTATTGAAGAAAAAAAGGGGAAAAAAAAAACGGGACACAGGAAGGAAGAGGAGAATAATAGATCCAAAGGGAGAAAACCATGCTCCTTTCCCCCATACCATTTACATCTTTTCCTCATCCCTTTTACTGGTCTTATGTGAATAGCCCAGACTGTGAAAAGAGTTTTTCTACTTCCCCTTTAGCCAGGCTTCCTCTGCTCCAAATATTCCTCGATATCTCTTTCAAACATCTTTCCTTAGCCTTTTGATTCCTTTTCTTGGGCTTTGGCTGCTGTGTGCATTTTCAGGGCCAAAAGATGCATTCTTGAGTGTCCTCCTTCTCACAAGCTGGGAGAGTTTATATGCCCTTTGATCAGGAAAACTGGCATGATGGTAATTGTGCTGCAGCTTCCTGGGAGTTCTCCATCTCCAGATAGATGACCTTACTATGGCTGTTCTCTTCTTAAGCCAGGTAACACTATGGACTCCAGCCAGATAAACACCTGTGGCAGCAACAAGTGTTATATCTGACTGATACAGCTCTGCCAGGAAAAGGCAAAAAGCCTTGTAAACACACAGTGATCCTGCCTAAACTTGCTCTGACCCCAGCTGCAGGATGTAGCTCTACTATTCCACTGTGACATTTGCTACTACGACACTGTTTACAGAAAGTGTATACTGATGTAACATATTGGTCTTTATGTACCAATGGCACTTTGTACTTTGCTCCATGTACTTTCAGGGTAAACACAAGGTCTATCCACTTCTAGTTGGCAGGGAATTCTAATTTGGGAATGGGTAAGAAACTCCCAAACTTGATGGTCTTGGGTGGTGACTCAGACCCTGCTGGTATCATTCAGCCCCATCTTTGCTGGGATGGGGAGGAGTGTTTTCTTTGTATGCAGAGTGTGCAGAGCTAGCATGGTGGACTTCATGCAGAACAGTTTAACCAGACATCTAATCTCGCCTGGAGGGAAGAGTGTTTTTTACAGTTTGTGTATTCATTCTTTTATTAATTTAGCTCGGTGTTTCTGCACTAGTGGGTAGGAATAAATCTTTATATTGTATTCTTTGAATAATACTAGAAATGCTGTCGCTGGAGTTTATCATGTCCTTTATTACTGTATAAACATAAGGAATTTCAAAACCAGACATGCAACTTGTAACAACTTGGGTATGTATGTGCAAACACGTCACAGAACATGTACTACATTGTAAAAGCTAACTTTTGTATTTATATTCTTTTTTTTTAATGATTTCTTATACTTTTTGATGCTATCTTAATTTTTTTTTTGTAGGAAACGTGACAAGTCATAATTACAAACAAGAAATTGCACTGATATTTCTCAAATATGATGCCTGGCATGACCCCCTATATTCAAGCGTCCCTTCATAAATACATGTACCACAGTAGTGCTAACAAAAATTCTCCAGGTGTAAATCTTCAGCCTGGTGGTGGCAAGAGTGGTAAGCAAGGTGGTAAGCAAGTAAGAGAAGTGGCTATATTCTCTTTTCCAGACTAAGTATCTCTGGAGCAGCTCTACTGGCTCAGAATATGTGGAAAGGTTGATTAGCTTCACAACAAGTGGAGATGCCCCATGGTGTGAAAAACATAGCTTTCCCCTCTGCCTACAAACTCAAACTGCAACCTTTGCCTCCAGATCCAAACTTTCTCAGCATTTGTGAAGCTGGGATAAGGCTTGGGGCTTGTTTCTGTTTCAGACTTTCGAGTTTTTCATCCTTTCCTTTGAACTCTGCTGACCCCATCAGTTCAAAGTGGACACTTTGAACATGAAAGCCTTAAAATTCTAATTAAACTGGTTGGCAAAGGAATGTGAAAAATCTCAGCAAGACTGTGGGGCAGAGACTGATAAAACTTGGATTTAGTGTGTAATTTAAAAGGCAGGTTGTGTTAGGATTAAAAACTGAATCAAATTCTTGCTCCCTCAGAGCTTGCATTTTTATTTACTTTAGTTGTAAGGACCAAGATAACTAAATAGTAGAAAGGAAGCTTTGTGCAGTCCTCATTCAGGTGAACACAAACCATTTCCTGCTTATCTTACTTGCTCAGCATCATGTCAAGGCTTGCTCACAATTACTTGACCATCCTGGAGACCAGGCGAGACTACTTCTTTTGTGACTTTCCTCTCCCATGGAGGCAGACTTACAATTCCTCTCACCCAAACAAGGGGTCACTCTGTTGTGCGCCATGGCTCAAGAAAGA
>VZTV01116042.1:1642-14359 GCA_013400875.1 Anhinga rufa
AAAAAGAAGGACCTGAAGAATTCTGTTCACTGGAACAAGTTAGACTATTAGTAAAATATTTGCAGGGAACCTTTATGTGCACAGATCGAAGAGGCCTGCAGAAATCATTGCATAAAAAATAAGCAAAAGAATTAAGAAATTGTTGATCTTTTCTTGAGAAATGGTGGTCTAGAGGACAGCTTTTTGGTGTACTTGAAACTAGTTCTCCATGAGTAATCCTGAGGAGGATCCATTTGCAACTCCAGATGAGGATAATCATCGGCACAGTTAAGTAGGATGTAAACTGCATTAAGCATCTGTAACCTCTAACTCATGTTAGCTAAGAAAATAAAAATAACTTCTGGCAATGCTTTAGATATTGCCAAGAGGTCCAGTGTATAGACCTAGGGGGTAGGTTTGCCGTCTTCTCACTCCTGTGAGAAGATGGGAAACCTGTTGCTCCTTGCTTATAAGTGCCCTGAAAATGATTAACAATTACTTTCTTCAAAGGGAGTCCTATAGTCTGACCTGGTTTATCAATCTCAGCTTCAGGAATACAGAAACAACTTCCAGCTTTACTGCACCTTTCCAAATACAACAGAAGAGTTTTAAGCTTGGGTTATTACTAGTGTGTCTGTTGCTGCTGAGAGGAGTCCTAGACATTGTGTATCAACAATTAGACACACTATAGAGGGCAACATCTGAGGATTATTCACTGTTCAGGGAATTAATGGAGAATTCTCCAGAAGTATAGCTGGCTATCATCACTATTTGGTTAAATCCTGAAAAGTAAAATTGCAGATAAATTAAATTATGAGGTTTTGTATTTGCACTGAGTGCTCTTCACGTCTAACAAGCAGCCAGATTTTGAGAAAACCCAATAAAATAGGATCAGAATGAAACACTTTGACTTCAGACTTGCAAAAAGGTCATGAGAAAAGTAGCACTGAAGGAGAATATGCCTTACAGTCACAGAAAATCTATTTGTCCCTTCTTCCATCAGTGATGACAACAACAGCCGAGCAATGCTTTACTTACTGGTTAAAATAAAAGGTGACTCACATGGGCAGTGTGGGTGAGTAAAATTTTACAAGACTGCCTTTCATATTTGACCAGTGTAATGATCATGTTGCAGACTTTTGGTGGATGATTTGGAATATATGTGAGCATAGAATGAATGTGGGGGTGAGAAACAACTTTTTTCCCACATATAAACCACATGAATCTCAAATAAGCATTAAAGCTGTAGTTCTAAAAAAGCCCAGTTACACTGGGCTGAACTCTAGGAGTTCTCTTTAGTGTGCAGAAAGAGCAGGAAACAGGAGCTTGTGCCCTTTTCAGAGTCAGTTTAGGACACCATAAGTTCTGAGAGAACAGAAGCAGAGCAACTTCTGTCTTCCCCTAATCAGAAAGGCTGTCGCCCATGATCAGGTTGTGCCGTATACTCCAGTCCAGTAGGCACAATTGCACAATCCAGGCAGACGGAGTCTGTACAAATTAACGTCCAGAAAAATGGGAGTACTTTGAGTCTTATGCTTGAGAATCATAGTTTTCAATGGTGTGGAGTTAAATCAATCTTGTGTTCTCAGCCTTGGACCTCGACTTCCAGTCAAGGCAGTCTCCTGAGGTCAGGATTTTTTCCCCATGTGTCATACAAAGAGTTAGAAGAGCTTCATTGGACACTGACTAACTGGAGCAGTATGTACAACCCTAGAGCTTTTCCTGGGAGTCAAGATGGCCCAAAGCAACTATGTAGAGCTCAGCTAGGTGGCATTTTTCATTCTGCAGTCCAAGACGGTCTTCCCTCAGATGCATACTACTGGCCCTTGGCAGGGTCCTTTTATATTCTCACTCAGCTTCTAATAAAGAATAAGCTTCTAATAAAGAATCCAGCAATAAGGTGGAGGGTGGTTCCTCTGCACAGAATCATCAGATTAAAATTTCCTATATTCCTGAGCACAGGTATCGTGAAACTGTGTTGCTATGTAGGCCAGGATGTTGTTGGTGGTGTTGCTCCTCCCCATCTCTATCAATTATACAATCAACTTAAAAAGTAGAGGTTAATATGTGCTTATTATGTCTTTGTCCCTTTCTGAATAATTACTGAGATCTTGTGGTGTGGTGACCAGGCACGAAGCCCCTCTTCTTAGCTTGCAGCAGACTGTGGCAGAGCAGCACAGTGAGTGTGCAGGCTTTGCTTCCAGATGTAATATGGCTTGAGCACTATTATGATTTCTGGGTGGTGCTGCCTCCTTTGGCACTGTCTAGGGCAGATATCAAACATGTAGAGACAGAATAGCCTTGTGACATGGCTGCTCAGGATGCAGCCTTGTATTTGTGACTTTGGTTGAGCAGATGGTGCAGCTAGGCCTGGAACACGTTGACATTCCTGGGAGAAAACATCAGCATCCTCCTTGTGCCTTTCCTGGTCCTGTACTCTGTGTGTGCTGCCACTGGATCTACAGAAAAAGTCTGCTTCATAACAAGGCTGTACTCTTTTTACCTTTCTTGCACATCCATTAGTACACCTCTTGACTTGATTCTATTCCCCACCACAGATTTTCTTGTGGCTGTTTCTCCTCTCTCCCCTGCTCCCCCTGTACCCATTTCCCTTTCATGTGTCCATCCAATCTGAATTTCTCCACAGCTTAAGGGACAGGAGGAAGTTTCTAATTTATCTGACCTATGCACTCTTGTTGTCTAGCTGTTGTGAAAGAAGTGTTTAGTGTAGCCAGTGTTCAGTGTGGGGAGAGAGAAGGAGAGAACAGTGCAACTGATGCATGAGATACTGGCTATGGGACAGAGAAAAGGTATATACTGATTTATTCGTGCTGGTAATTATCTCCCTCTCTTTGGGTTCTCCCTAGGTACCAGCACCTCCTCTTGCCTTATGACCTGCCCTTCCACTTCTTCATGGACAGAGGCAGCAGCAAATGGACAAATAGATGTCCATTTGGGGAAAACCCATATTTTTCCTTATTATGTGCAGCATTACCTTATTTTGGAAACATTCATGCCCCTGAGGTACTAATTGTGGGAAAACCAGAACAGAATGAAAGCAAGGAGGTCTGGAGCATTAGCTACAGCCCCCCCCAAACCTTGGGGAGGTTTTTCTTTTACTGTGTCCAGGCATGCAATTGTCCATCTTTTTGCAACTGAAATTGCCTAAAATCACAATAACACTTTTAAATGGAGGGTATGTGCCTCCTAAATCTACATCTAAGACAATTTGGACTGTAAGTTCCTTGCAAAATATGTCCTGTTTAATAGTCAGATTTTGAATTTCCTATTCTAGACATATCGCTTCCACAAACTTTTAGTTACAGAAGTATAATCCAAAGTGTATATTTTTTTAAACCTAATTGAATTTATTTTTGGAAGCTCTCTGGAGATATACCAACAAGAAAAAGGCAATTAGTCAGTAGAAGCAAAGCTTTATATTCATGGCAGCATTTTCAGTAATTCCTTCCTGATGTACAATGTATTACTGTTCTGATCAAATCACATCATCACTACCGGGGTTTTCCCAGCTATATTTCTTAATTTCTGAAACCATGTAGTTTTAAGATATGTTTGAAATGTAAGTAATTATTATATATTGTCCTTGTGACATTTTTTATGTTGGAATGAGTTGGGTTCCTTGCAGGGATCATTCAGCTAATCCCTCTTTCCAGGCAGGCCACTGCTAGAAGTCACTTGATGGCATCTGGAATGGATTGCCTGAAGGAAATGTAGGCAATCTTTGGATGTCTGGCTTTTGTCAATACAACTGTACATATTTAATGGTGATATGATGCAAACAAAGTCCTGCTTTCCTGCTCAGTCTTGTGATTTCAAGGTCTGCAAGCAAGTTTCTTAATACTACTGTTTAATCTGTCATGTAGGCAATTTAAAGATTTCCATTGCCCTTTTCTCCTGCCAGCAACTGCAAGCATAGTCAGGACCACACAGTCATAAAGAGTCTTAGGATGTGTGCACCAAACCCAGCAATTCTAAGGTTAGCATGTCTCTGTTTTGGCACCAGGTTTTTTTTTTTTGTATATGCCAGAACACTAATGTATGCAAAGCAGCTGCTACTGTTTGATAGTTTCCTGCACTTCCTTTTTTGCTACCTAAAAATGAAGGAATAAATAGGGTTGCTATTCTTGGCAAATCTGGGTCATATCAAACACAACCTTATGGCTACTTTTAGCTTGTAAGAGTCAGGACAAAGCATAGTGAAGGGTTCTGGGTTTTTTTCTCGCCATTTTTAATATAAGCCTCAAATCAGAGCCACTAAGGAAGGAGCGTGAGGCTTAGTTTTGTGTATTCAGAGTTCTGCTTTGGTTAGTACATTAGTGCCTTTTTAATATTGGTTAATTCTGCTGACAGCTGCAGTCTAAGACTTCGGTGTGGCTACTTTGAAGTAGGACCTCAACTGTAAGGTAAGTTGGAGATATTGCATTTGCTACGAGTATTTCTTTTGCATCTAATGGCACATTATCTGAACTTGCAATCACCCAGATGATCTAGGGATTGGGCACAGAGGAGAATGTATGACATACGGTTAGTCAATAATGTATCTGACATGATGTGCCCTGATGTGGAAAGATAATGAACTTGAGAGCAGCATGTGAGTGGGAAAAAAAAGTTCAAGCCCCTGTGTCAGAGAGAGAGGCAGCTCACCTTATCTTCTGCAAGGATGGTGGGTTAACCCCTTTTCTGCATGTGAACCCAGAGGGCTGTCCCATGGGCTCGGGGTCCCAAGGGGTCCCTCTGGAGTTTGTGCAGTATACAAAGGACTGAAACCCTGGGATTACGTCCAAAGGCCTGTGTTACATGTGGGGAACTGCTTTCCCCAGTCATCTCCATAAGCAAAGAAGGGAGACAGTTTCCTCCAGTGACCTATTTGTTACATTTCAGGTTACTGCTTTCAGTCCCTTCTCTCCTGTACAGAAGGTTTCTGGGATTACTGGATGAAAATTAGCTTTTGGGAATACTTCTTTTGGCATCTCATTTCACTTCTAAGTGAATAGTCCAAGATGGCAGAGTTTTCCACTTTCATTAACTCTGCTAACCTCTCCAGCAGTGCATTGCTAACAAGGTTAATAGCGTGCATTGTTAAGAGCAATTGTTCAGTCGGCATCTGTATTGTTCAGACAACGTCTGTATTGTTAGGAGCAATATTGTTCAGAGCAAGCAAGCATTACACTGACCCCGGAGGAAGTCTGGAAAACACTCTTGTGGCTAAAACTGCATTTTTACATGTGTCCAGTGTTTCTGTCTCTTTCCAAGTTTGGTTTACCATGAAGAGTGACTGAGATGGCATAAGGAAGAGGAGGAACCAAAATACATGCCTCTTGCAACAGAAGTTTCTCTGTTAACATCCTCATTAGGACATTCACTGGATACGTGCAGGCTCTGACCCTGTCTGCAGGGAGCGGCTTGGCAGCCTTGCTCTCTGGCTACTGCACTGTCTCACCCAGTCAGATGCATAGCGTCTGCGACCCACCCGCCCATCTGCCAGCACACCTACACACAGAAGGAAGTCCCAAAGAAGACTGATTCCCTTGGGTTTCCCTAGGAATGTAGTTGTAGAAGATTAATATAGGAAGCTGTGGCTTAAACAGGAGTGGTGAGAAGAGTGGAGGCAATGTTGTGGTTGTGGTTCAGGACCCAAGAGATCAAGCACTAATTTAGCTCCTCTGTTGCTCCCTGGGTAACTTCAAGCAAGTCACGTAGTACCTCCAGGCTTTGGCTCTCCATCTGTATGTTGAGTCAACAGTTCTCCTTTCTTAAGCTTTGTCAGGACCTGGTGTCTGAAATAGTTGGGGTTGATGTAAGACAGAAGTGAGCTCATGTAATTATAGAGAGGTCTGCAAGTTATTTAACTCTGTGATTTAAAGGAAAATGTTATTTGAATGTGTTTTAATCAGCTACAAAATGCTATATCCAGCATGTTATATAAACACAATGACATTCAGATGAAAAATGCATCAACTTCAAATATAGTAAAAATAACAATATATAAGCAAGTCATGGAACATGACTTTAGATGATCAAAATAGCAATGAACAGAAAAAACACTGCATTTTTAAAACTACCACATAGCACCTCCAAAAAAATGACCAAATTTTATTTGCTAATAGACAACCAATGAGGTTTGCACATGAACATCCTTTTCCACAAACTCCTTAAAAATGTTAAACTCTTAACACCCCCAACTGATGGAACTGACTGGTGCAAAGGAATATAATCAGCCATTGGCTGGCTTCAGCAGATCAGTAGTCACTCATTACGAAGTTAATATTATCATGCTCTGTTGCTGTCATCAATATATAGATTATGGCAGGATCACTGGTCAAGCTAGGAACAGCCATGCTGACTCAAATTAGGTGTGTGCCTAGCCCAATATCCTTTTACAACAGAAGCAAGGGGAAGCCGAGAGGGCATCCATGTGAGATATTTCCCCCAAGTACTCCTCTGGCCTCCAGCTATTTCAGTTCAGGGAATTTTCTGAGACAAATATCATACTGAACTATAGTAATTTGAAGACTCTATTCTGAAATAAGGTGGCCAACAGAGCCAGGTACATGCAATCTGGATCCAACAGTTCAGGGATTGTTGGAGGTGGAGGCCTATATAAAGTACATCTGCTCAGCAGTCTTCTTCATGCTGTTAGAGATTGTCTACTTGGCTTCCAAACTCTCCACCCTCTATTGCTTTGTAAAGCTGGTTGTTCTTTTTGCTCCCGACTCATACCAGCATTAACAATGATAGTAGTTTGAGCAAATGCACGTACACTGCAGATAACTGGAAGACTGGCAGTTATAAAAGCCTGACCAACAGCAATGCCTCAAGGATAAGCCATCAGAATACCATACAGAACAGTAAAGAAAGAACCACTTCCTACTCTGAGAACAATTTGTAGCCCAAAAGTATCTATTCATGGATCTGCTGCCCTTGAATTTGTTTAATCCCCTTTTAAGCCTGCTGATACTGATACTGTCTGCCTCCACAAATTCCTGTGGCAACAAGTTTCAGAAGTTCACTACCTTTTGTGTAAAAAAATTTACTTCATTTTAGCTTTTTCATACTAATCTCCTACTAGTTCAGTGAGTGCCTGCGGTTACAGTCTTGTGGATTATGGTGAAAAATGGTTTTGTGTTCTTTTTAACCATGACTATTATGGCTTTGTAAACCCCATGAATATTCCATTCAACCTTCTCTCCAAATTTAAATGTCCCAGAGTTTTTAGTTTCTTAGTGTATGGCAGCCGTTTCATCCTCTTGATCACTTTAAGTGCCTTTCTCTGCACTTTATTTATCTCCCCTGCACCCTTTAGATGTGAAGACCAGGGCTACACACAGCATACCGAATGTAGGTGCATTTTCAACAGTGGCAACATGATGTCCACCACGTTGTTCTCCATACCCTTTCTGGTGACACAGAGCACTCCAGTGACTCTCTTTAAGCTGTTGCTGCACAGAGCCAATAATTTCAGAGAGCTGAGATGACTCCAAGCACACTGAGTTACTGAGGTCAGACCTAACAGCTGCATCTGTAGACATGATATATATATAATTTCTACCTATATGTGTAAGTTTGCTGATGACACAAAATTTGGAGGAGCTGTTGACACTCTCAAGGGCAGAGAGGCCCTGCAGAGGGATCTGGACAGACTGGAGAGCTGGGCAATCACTAACTGTATGAAGTTTAACAAGGACAAATGCTGGATTTTACACCTGGGGTATGGCAACCCTGGATGTACATACAGACTGGGGGATGAGAGGCTGGAGAGCAGCTCTGCAGAGAGGGACCTGGGGGTTCTGGTCGAGGGCAAGTTGAACATGAGCCAACAGTGTGCCCTGGCAGCCAAGAGGGCCAACCATGTCCTGGGGTGCATCAGGCACTGCATTGCTCCCTCAAGGGAGGTGATTGTCCCACTCTACTCTACGCTGGTGTGGCCTCCCCTTGAGTACTGTGTGCAGTTTTGAGTGTTGCCGTATATTGAGGATACAAAGCTACTAGAGAATGTCCAGAGGAGGGTCATGAAGTTGGTGAAGGGGTTAAAGGGGAAGCCATATGAGGAGCAGCTAAAGTCACTTGGCTTATTCAGCCTGGAGAAGAGGAGGCTGAGGGGAGACCTCATTGCTGTCTACAGCTTCCTCACAAGGGCAGGAGGAGGGGCAGGTGCTGATCTCTTCTCTCTGGTGACCAATGACAGGACCCGAGGGAATGGCAGGAAGATGTGCCAGGGGAGGTTTAGGTTGGATATTGTGGAAAGGTTCTTCACCCAAAGGGTGGTGGAGCACTGGAACAGGCTCCCCGGGGAGGTAGTCACAGCACCAAGCCTTATAATATTCAAGAAGCATTTGGACAATGCCCTCAGACACATGGTGTGAATTTTGGGGCTGTCCTATGCAGGGACAGGAGTTCAACCCATGATCCTTGTAGGGACCCTTCCAACTGAGCACATTCTATGATCATGTGGTTTTCTACATGGAAACTCACTTGCCACTTTTTGCCCACTCACTCAGCATTTGACTACCTGAAAGGCCTTAGTATTGTTGCCAGATTTAGAAAACTCAGATGTTCCTCTCATCAGGTCACTGATGGAGATGTCAATTAAAATCAGTCCCAGCAACAACTGGCAAGCAACTCCACTAGTGAAACTCTACTTTCTCTCCTCTAACCAATTTTAATTCCACAAAAGGACTTTTCCTTCGGTCCTGTGGTGACTTAAATTCTGTAATTGGCAGGGCATGAGTAAGCCTTATTTGCCCTGAGGGCTACACCTGGGGGCTACATCCATAACTCTGCCTATGGGCCCAGGGACTCCATTTCAGGTCTGGCCCTGGCCCTGAGCCGTGCTGTAAGTAAGCTTGTTCTTGGCCTTTTGTCCTGCTGCCCTGACTTACTGGCTGGGTTTTCTTTATTGTAGTGCTAGTGTAGCTTTACCTCTAGCCCTGTATCATGGTTGGACATATGCTGTAGGTAATCTCCTGCTCTGACTCCTGTTCTTCTTGGCAGGACTTCCTGGACTGACCCTGGGCCTGACTCAGCTCTTGACTTTGCCTTACCTAGTGGTCACTGGGCAGTTGATGGCACCTGTTACACCCACTGCTCCGGCCTTGCTCAGGTGCTGTGGGTGCCCAAGGGTGAGGGCACTGCTTGTGCTGGGGTCACACTTGACTCCTGCCGTGCCCTCTCATGGAGCAGCCCTGCTGCTGCTGCTTTCCGGCAGTAATAACTTTAGTGTGGAGCCTTGTAAAGGCTTTTTAAAAATTTGGATATATTATGTCTGTGGGCAGCAAATTAGTGAGGCAGGATTTTACCTTTGCAGAAGTCACACTGACTCTTTTACTATTGGTTTGAATATCCTTTGCTTTAAATTCTTTTTTAATTAAATGGTTCTATTTTCATTCAGAATTGCAACATTAAGGTTACCTGAGTATCCTGGTGTTTTTGAACAGCCTCCAGGCTGCTAGTAGGCATTTTGCTTTTTGGATTAAATTTTTTGCAGGTTTGGTATGGTTTTGTTTTGGCATTTTGTGGATTTTTGCATTGTTTTTTTCCTTACTGTCTGCTATTACATCTTTGAAACCAATCGTATTGTGAATATTATTGCAGAATAACTTTCCTATTAATATCTCTTAAACTAGGCCCTGCGGACTCCTCAAGGCCACATCTTGTGGTTCCTGCAGCTGCCTGGTTAAGGAAGCAGTCCTTTACTGGGCAACTGATATTTCTCATTATTACTATATCTTCAGAATTCACAGCTTTTCTAGTGTTGTTGACCTTTTCCTGATCATTATTACCATTCCAAAATGGGCTCAGTAGAACAGTTCTAGTATTACACTTTTTCTTTTGGAACATGGGTTTTCTACCAATAGAGATTTCAGGGTGCTTCTTTTTCCTTGTAATACTTGAGCTGCTGTACTTCACGTACAGCACTACTCCCTCAGCTATGTATCCTGCCCCTCTAAAGTTGCAAACCTACAGAGTGCATTGCACTGATTGTTGTCCTTCCAGGAGGCCTCTGATGTGGTGCTGTAACAGGGCGACCACTCAATGCCTGCCCAGTGTTTCCCCTGCACTAATTTGTAGGTATACATCACTGGAGTAGAAGCACCTCGAGGCTTTGCTTTTGCTCTGTTGCTCAATATTAGTCTAACTTTTTTCTTTCTTGCCTATGCTGTTTATTTTTCTCCTTGCTTTTCCAGGATGTCTCACAGATGCCAAACTGAGCCTCTTGTCATTGCTCTGAGCCCAGAGAACTTCTTTCACCCTAACGTAGACATGCTGTCAGCAGTGTTTCAGTTACCTTTAGCTGTCTAAAATGATTCTAGATTTATGAACTTGAGACATCTTCAGTGGGCCAGAAGAGAAGATACAGAGCTGGGGGGAAACCATGACCTTTGAGACCTGCTGCTGGAGGCTGGGTGGAGTACTCTAGAGCACCTCAAAGAGTGTCAGATGTTTATGTGTAGAAAACTGAATCAAGCTCCTGACACTAGCAGCCTGTTCAGTGCTAATCAAGGAAATAAAATATGTCTCATCTTTACTGCCACAGCCCACTGCATGTACATCTGTATCTGAACAAAAGGGTACATGATAAACAAAGTCTTTTTCATAGAGACAGTCAGCATAAGACTTTTTGGGGTATTCTTGGCTGAGTGTAAAATAAGAAAGACTGATGGGGTGATTGGCAGAGACTGGAAAGGCTGAATACAGACTTCAGGAGGAAAAAAATACTCAAAACAGAATGGCAACTGTAATATTTTTTAAATGTTTGGCTTTTGAGATAATTTTTGTCATTTCCCTAATGGCCATTTACACTGCTGAAATTACTACTACCCACTACTTCCCACAAATAAACAAAAATTCTGCAAAGACAGCTATATTAACACTTTGGTTAGGGTAAACCCTGCTCTGAATTTTTGGCTTATGGACATGTAAGTTACTGTACTTTTTCTAGGAACTGAATTGTTAAAAGACATTGTCCTTAGACAGTCCTTTGTCGTTGGCTTACATCACAAGAGTAGCGAAATATCCTAGAAGGAAAATATGTTGTGGTTTTTTTCTTTTTAATTGTGGTCAGCTTGTGATATTTTGTAGCACTGAGCTTTTCTCTCCCTTTCCCAACCCCATAAATTGTAATTGACATTTCAGTCAAATAATTGAAATTAACACACCTTTAAGCTCATATTCAGATTCACTATATGTTCTGAATAGCCACTGATCTCAAGGAAGGATTTTTCTTTACGATTATTTGGGCCCTAATAGAAATCCTTTACACAGATGATGTCTGTAGCTCATGCTCTTAAACAGGTAGAATCAAAACTTTGGAAATGGAAGAAGGACTGTAGAGCATACACAGGAACAGTGTTAGTGGTAAGTGTATGACAGGTAGTTAATGTACTTCATTAGTCAGGATAATAACCTCTCATGTTTGTAACAGTTTGGACATCTTGGACCTCCTACTACCCCAAAGGCATTTTTGGAAAACAACATGTTTAGAAATGCCTCTTTCTTCCCTCTGGATATCAATGACATGCATTGACACAGACCTACTGACCTGGGAAAAGTATCCAAAATCCTCCCTAAATAAGATTCCGGGGGCAGAAATTACATTATTTCTGTCTCCATAAGCTCAGCATCCTGACACTATGGCTATTTTGTACTGGTTTAATATGAAGAGCGTAACTGGAAAAAAATTCACATACGAACTGGCTAGTGATAAAGCCATCAAAAGCCAAGCAATAAGCAACAACATATTTGAAGAGTGATGTCTTCTTCACTTGTCAAGGAGTGCAAATGTAGCAGTTGGCAGATTATTCTATTTACACAGAACCAGAACAGCAGTGGAAGATTAATTCTTGAGGTCATCATCCTTTAATCCAGACCAGAAGCTATTGTCCTTTTAAAAGTCAGATGTTACTAGGGATTACTAGCTATTACTAGATCTATTACTAGGGATAGCATAAAGGAAGGAAGGAAGGAAGCTGAATTCTTACTTCCTATCATTTGTTCTAAGGTATTTAGGAGCTCAGTCCATTGTGGAAACACTTTAAAAGAGGCAGTCTGCCCCGGGTGCCCTTTAGGTTTTTATAAGTAGAACAGAGTGGACAGACAGAAATCATCCCATGTCCTTTGAAGATAATGCTCCTGTTTCTCCCTCTGAATTAGCTTGTTCTATTTTCTTCAACAACAGAGCAAAATTGATCTTTTCAGTTTAGGAGCCACCAAAACTTCCATCTCTTTCCTGAAGAGCTTCTGCTGAATTCAGCATTTCTCAGGTAGGTGCTTCAGGTTCTTATGGGGTATTCAGGGCAACCAGAAAGGAATCAGATGTGCTTTAGACATTTCCAGACTTAGGAGATACCAGACTGGGTAGTGTGGACCATTCCCTTAATTACAAATGCATTTTACATGAATCACATCCTAGGTTGGACAAATCTTAGAATCATAGAATCATATAGGCTGTAAAACACTTTTAAGATCATCAAGTCCAACTGTAAACCTAATACTGCAATGTCCACCACTAAACCATGTCCGTATGTACCACATCTACACATCTTTTAAACACATCCAGGGATGGTGACTCAACCACTTCCCTGGGCAGCCTGATCCAATGCTTGACAACCCTTTTGGTGAAGACATTTTTCCTAATATCCAATTTAACCTCCCCTGACACAATTTGAGATCATTTCCTCTTGTCCTGTCACCTGTCACTTGGGTGAAGAGACCAACACC
>VZTV01116045.1:0-10601 GCA_013400875.1 Anhinga rufa
AGAATAGAATAGAATATTTTTGGTTGGAAGTGACCCACAGTGATCATCTAGTCCAACTGCCTGACTACTTCAGGGCTGACCAAAAGTTAAGCCATGTTGTTAAAGGCATTGTCCAAATGCTTCTTAAACACTGACAGGTTTGGGCATTGATCGCCTTTCCAGGAAACCTGTTCCAGGGTTTGACCACCCTCCCGGTAAAGAAATGCTCCTAATGTCCAGTCTAAACCTCCCCTGGTGCATCTTTGAACCATTCCCATGCATCCTGTCACTGGCTACCAGGGAGAAGAGACCAGTATGTCTCTCTCCACTTCCCCTCCTCAGGAAGGTGTAGAGAGTAAGGAGCGCACCCCTCAGTCTCCTTTTCTCCAAACTAGACAAACCAGAAGTCCTTAACCACTCCTTATAGGACATTCCTTCCAGCCCTTTCACCAGCCTTGTTGCCCTCCTCTGGATGCATTCAAATACCTCAATATCCTCAAATTGTGGGGCCCATTTTCCGTTAGAGCTCTTCGATAGCCAGTTTCTGTGCTTAGGTTTTTTATATGGAGTTATAAATGACCAGCTACCAGCCGCGTGACTGAGCACTGGCAGATAAAAAGTAAAAAGAGGAGCTTTCCCTCTACTGATCTGATATGTATTTGAGTATCACTGAAGTTGACCATTACAACCACATGGTAAGCATGTGCTCCTACTTTGTCAATTGCCAAAATGTACCTGTAATGGGGAAGTATTTCTGGAGTTTATCTGTGCACCACTCAAAGCAGAGTTATTTGCTAAGGGGAAAAAAATATCTGGCATTTTTTAGCCTATTTTAAGAAGTATCTTATTACTAGACACTAGACAAGACTAAATGAAAGAATTCCATCAACCTTATTTTAGCAAAGACTAGCCTTCAGAACTTGGTGACACATTTGGAAATATGTTTTCTGAAAAGTTATCTACCAGTAGTCCTACTGAGAGGCCAGTTCCAGAGGTATTGTGCCTTTTTTTATTGGAACACAAATCTGGATCCTTTTCTTAATCATGACTTTCTGGAGATGTTCCTTCTTCCTGGCTAAAGACTAGATGCAAGTGAATTTCAGAAAAACACCTTAACTCCCAGTATCCTTTTTTTCCTGCTATTCAGCTGACTGATGTTGCAGTCTTGTTTGTCAGTGAAAATACAAATTTAATACTGGGTTGCCTCATATAGGAGAACTTGTGAATATAAATCTACTACTTTTCCTGTTGTGGCAGTCTATCTTCATTTGCCATCTAATTAATTCTGTTACAGAGCATGTACGGTAAATGTGGTTTCTTTCCTCAGCCTGAGTTCGCTTAGGCTTTTAGTTGTTGTCTTTAACCAGGCCATTTGTCCTATTTTACACAATGTCTTCTTGCTTGGTGCAAAATTTCTTTCATAATCAGTCTTAAAAATGACTATGGCATGAACTCCTCGTGAACCCCACAACTTGCCTCCGGCATTTCTCACAGATCAGCTGTGAGTGCATTGGTGCAGTAGCCAGTGAAGAAAAAATTGATGCTTGGTCAAATACTACCCCTTTTCCTCAGCGATATTTTTTATTATAGGGGGTTTGTCACTGAAGTGTTGGCCCATGCTTTTTTATGACTATCTCTGGGAATTCAAGTATGGTGCCATATGATGTTTCCATGTGAATATCTGGAAACACTTTTTTACTGTGAGGGTGACTGAGCACTGGCACTGGCTGCCCAGAGAGTTTGTGGTGTCTCCATCCTTGGAGATATTACAAAGCCATCTGGACATGGTCCTGGGCAACCTCCTTGAGCAGGACCTCCAGACTTCCCTTCCAACCTCAACCATTCTGTGATTCTGTGACTTTTTTTACTTTTTCACCTTTGTTTTGGTAGTATATAACAACTTTTAACAATTTATTTGGCTTATTATTTGACTGGTATTGGAAAAAATGGATTTTGCTGTTTCGCTTTTTTCAGTTGTGTAATCAGGTGCCCATTGGCTTAAGTGATATTTTTGGGGTATCATAGCTGCTAAAATGTCTTGTCTTGTCTGAGAGGGCTAGTAGGGCAGGTAATTTAATTTCTGGTGGCCTTTGATAATGAAGTAGTTTGCAGTGATAGTTTCATTTCCTTTTTTGCTTCAAGGACTGAAGTTCATGTGTACATTTTTTCCCATGTTTTTCTTAATTCCTTTCCTGCACTGTTCTACATATAACATTTCCTAAGCTGCTTGGGACTCATCTTCCTGGCTTTAGCTAGCAAAAAAGTAGGCCTGTACTCTAAGCTAGCTATAAGGTTCCCCCTGAAATCAGTAGGAAGAAATAGGTTCCTTCAGGACAGTTACCTCATCCAGAGACAGCTGTCTATTAACTTTCAGGGCACAGTAAGCAAGTAGTTCAGAGGACATGTGCAACTTCTGTCTGCCTGCAGTTAGGAGAAATGAATTCAGCTGTAGCCTTCTGTATGGTCCTTCTCTGTTGCTTTTTTTTCAGAGTGGCTCTGATCTCTTCGGAGATCTTCTGTTTTTA
This sequence comes from Anhinga rufa, assembly GCA_013400875.1. Taxonomy (NCBI): domain Eukaryota; kingdom Metazoa; phylum Chordata; class Aves; order Suliformes; family Anhingidae; genus Anhinga; species Anhinga rufa. The sequence goes on from VZTV01116045.1 coordinate 2,505, forward strand.
TTAGCGTGGGTATTATGGTACGAGAATATAGGAGGTGAAATACTACACATTCAGCTTATGTGGAGTCCTGGTGTCTTCAGAGACAGGTGAGGTTGCTCTGCAAGTGCCCAATACAACCACATATGTGAACAAGTATTCATCTTTGCTCTGCAAGATGTGTTACTGGACTCTTTCCACACCCTTGCCCTGAAACTAAGGCAGAGCAGTCCCTTAGCTTTCTGTTTTATTTTTCCTTCTTATAGAAAAATAGACATCCTTCTAGCTGGCTGAAGATCTCAGGCTCTGACTTAATTGTTATTTATTTTGTAGTGTGAGGCTGCTCTGCATAATCTGGTAAACACATACCTGTCTTGTGTACCATGCATCAAATACATAATCAAATGCATCAAACTGCAGTGAGTAACAGGCAGCAGCTCTTAAAAATGCTCTGTAGTAATGTGTATTTAATTTCTGCCTGAAGAATTCCCTCTCCTTGAACATACAGCTTGAACTTTTCCCACCTGAGTGGTACTGAAAGGTATTCCTTTTCCACTGGGCTTTCACCTGTAGTGGTAAATGAAATAGGGCTTACAGAGCATCTTCATATGGCTAAACTGTCCTCCTGCTCCCTTCCCACTCCTCATAAATGGGGTTGCCTGTGCTGCCAGCGAGCAACACTGACCCTCTGGTTTGCATGGTTCCCAAAAGGGTAGCTGGGCTGTGTCAGGGAGATGGCCCATTGCCATGAAGGCAGCTCAACAGTTGGGCTATTGTGTGCCAGGGCTCAAGCCTGTGTCCTCGCTCTGTTTAACTTGCTAGCATGGAAAGTGTCTGTGTTTAGTAGGTAGCTGGATGCAGGAGCTATAACTTCTTTTCTTTTTGTTGAATGGCAGCCCAAGAACATTACCAGTGTCTAGCCACTGAGGGGGCTGGTGGCTCCCTGGGGCTGGGTGCTGGGTGATGGCAGGGCCTGGCATCCCCGGCCTGACCCACCTCCCCAGCCAGAAGCAGGGCACTGGGGCAGCCCCAGCCCGCATTGGCCATCTCCCTGGGGATGGGGATGAGGCTGGGCAGGGACATGGCTGGGCAGAACTTTGGGGAGCTGGAAACTGGCCCTGCTGCAACATTGCTGGGGCAGGGGCTGATGCCTGTGGGGGCTGACATGAGGTCCTGGGCATGGGAAGGGTGGGAGGAGCCCCAGGAGCCCCAAGTTAATTTTATTTAATTTTAGATTTCTTTCTGGGCTCCTTCTGGACGAGAGGTGAGTGGAGACGCTCCCTCTCTGCTTCCACCACCCAGCTGCTGGCAGGTTTACCACAGCACCCCTCACAAGGGTGACGGCTGTCAAGGCGTTTGCTAATGTCCCTTTGGTGGCACCTTTTCCATGTACCTCCACTGCAAATATGAGTCCAGACTGCTGTCTTGGTGTGTAATCATAGCTGGTAGTCATGTAGGAGAAAATGTTAAAAGGCATGATTTACTATTTAATGTTATAAGTAAAAAATGAATTATTTTTATCTGTTCCTCTGCCTATTTCCAGCACTATCTTTTTTCCTCCATGTAGCTCCACCACCACCATATTTGGAGGTTATGTGTTCCCAAATCTCTTCTCATACTGGCTCAGCTCCTTCACTCTCAGAGACTGTGACTCTCAGAGACAGACTCCTCTGCTGCAACATGATCTCTTTACCCCATGGTACTTCACCGTCTCCTGCTCATTCCTGGATGCTTTCTGACCTTCAAGTGAAAAAGCACAGCCTATGCACTGTATAATGTGCACTATCATTTTCTATGCTGGTAACTGCAAGAGAGACTGGTTTACTGCGTAGAATTACTGAGACAGCTGTTCTCACTTGGTAACATGTACTGATTTTATTAAGAAGAGTTTTGCTTTAGTATATCAGGTAACGGTTCTTTAATTTTTAGCAGTTAGATGTAAACTAATGTTTTAATTATTATTTTTCTTTTAATTTTTAATTAATAGAAGAATTAAATATTCTCATTTTTAATGTATTTGGCCTTCTGATACCTATTCTATGCTTCTTTCTGAATTTGTGTTGTATAATGTGTGATACTAAAAGCAAATAAAAAAGATATTACTATTTTTCTATTAAGAGCAGGCACTTGACCATTTTTTGTCTCTGAGCATCTCAGTTAATGTCTTGCCTTAAATGCCCAGTTCTTCACTGCATGAATGCAATATTGCACTGGGTGGTTTTTTTTATTTGTGTGTTTCTCATATGAATTTTCCATAATTTAGGTTTAATGTTCTGGGGTCAATAACCCTCTTCTTTTTGCTAAACGTCTCTCTAACATTTGTACTACCTGAACTTTCACTCTGTCTGTTTCTTACTTGATATTCTGCTCTTAATTTACTCTGCCTTATGGTACTGTGATTGTATTATCAGAGAATTTAATATTTGGTTCTGCTATTTTCCTTTCTCTTCATGTACACTTCTGAAGAGGTCTTTGTGCCTTTCACACACATTGATGCCCACTGTTCATTTGCATTCCATTTCTTATTGTGTTCTGCTGCCTTGTCTTTGCATCTGGTGCTAGTCTGAACTTCACAGTCCATTTATTTTTTGCTGTTTTGCACTGCATTGATGTCACATAAATGCAAAGATCTCTGAGTCACTGCTTACTTTCTCAATATGGGGGCATTTTTTTCATGTATGCAATCCTTTGCATAATGATTCGTCTTGACAGAATTTTTGCATGTGACCCCATGTAAATGGCTTTTCATTATTATCTTCCCTTTTTTCCACAATAACATAGGTCTTTGGATTTTGTTCATCTCTTCTGCTTTCTGTTTACATGCCTTCCTTTGTCAAATTTTCAGTAAATTTTCATGCCTTCCTTCCTCTGCCTTCTGAAATACCTTTGTGACTGCTTTGCTTATATTCCCTATTTGGATGCGACCTTGTTCACTAGCTGTGCACATGTCTCTAGTTCTCTGTAGAGCTAATGGACTCTCTAAGCATTTTGATTTGAGTGCCTGGATTTTTGTCCTGTCATTATTCTATCACAAATTAGTTCAGCCTGTAGAGTTTGGTAATTGCACAAATCAGTCATCTTTGTGCAGTTTGCCAGAGCTCTGACCCATTGTTCTGCAGGTTCTTGATTGATGGAAAAAGGACCCTTTCATGTAACAGGATTTTTTAATGAATTAAAATGCTCAGGAGAATTAGGATTTCTCCCTGCCTGCTGCTGACATGGTGGGATGTCACCGAAATATAAAACACCCTTTGCCCATAACAACTGTAACAGTCTGCTACTCTTATTTTCATAGAATCATAGAATCATTAAGGTTAGAAAAGACCTCTAAGATCATCAAGTCTAACCATTAACACAACACCACCATGCCTCCTAAAACATGTCCCGAAGTGCCATGTCTATGTTTGAACACCTTCAGGGATGGTGACTCCATCACGTCTCTGGGCAGCCTGTTCCAGTGCCTGACCACTCTTTCAGTAAAGAATTTTTTCCTAATATCCAATATAAACCTCCCCTGACGCATCTTGAGACCATTTCCTCTTGTCCTATCACTAGTAACTTGGGAGAAGAGACCAACACCCCCCTCACTACAACCTCCTTTCAGGTAGTTGTAGAGAGTGATAAGGTCTCCCTTCAGCTTCATCTTCTCCAGACTAAACAACCCCAGTTCCCTCAACCTCTCTTCACAAAGCTTGTGCTCTAGACCCTTCACCAGCTTCAATGCCCTTCTCTGGATGTGCTCCAGCACCAAAATGTCTTTCTTGTAGTGACCGACCCCAAACTGAACACAGGATTGAGGNCACACTGCTGGCTCTTGTTCAGCTGTCTGTCGACCAGCACTCTCAGGTCCTTCTCCGCCAGGCAGCTTTCCAGCCACTCTTCCCCAGGCCTGTAGCACTTGGCCTTGTTAAACCTCATACAATTGACCTTGGCCCTTCAACCCAGCCTGTCCAGATCCCTCTGCAGAGCCTTCCTACCCTCGAGCAGATCAACAATCCTGCCCAGATTGATGTCATCTGCAAACTTACTGAAGGTACGCTCAATCCCCTCATCCAGATCATTGATAAAGATATTAAACAAGATTGGTCCCAAAACTGAGCCCTGGGCAACAGTGCTCATGACCGGCCACCAACTGGATTTAACTCTGTTCACCACAACTCTCTGGGATCCTGTTTTCTAGATTCATGCTGCAATCTGTCATTTTCTTTCTGTGTCTGTGTACTTCTATATGTTATCTCTTTAAATGCTCATCTGCTCAGGCACTGGACTATATTTTCCCTTATCTTATGATTTTTGTTGGCTGTAAGATCACATTGAATTTTGATCCTGTAATTGTCCATAAGCATAAGCAAAGATAGAACAGGACCACATTAATGTTTTGTTCCTACATTCACATGTAAGGTCTTTACCACTCTCACAAACTTGAGAATTTTGTATTTGGGAAGAGCTCTGCAATGTTGTTTTGACAATGTTACTCTCACCTTTCTGGCCCCCCCATCTCTTCACTCTGCATCTGGCCTCTAGTCACTTGTTCCTTATCCCCTGGCTCTGTTCTCAGTCTCTCACTGTTTTGTGTCCTAGCGTCTTTGCCCAGTCAGCTCCATGCCCACACGCTTCATCAAATCTGTCTCACCTATCCCTTAGGGCATCTTTTCAGTGGTTTGCAGGTTTCCTGCTTTTAGCTGCCTTTTTGCTGCTCCTCCTGACACCTCTTCTTGCCACATCAACTTGCTTATCCTATTGTTTATTCTTCTTTTGTGTAGGAGTCAGGTAGATTCCTGTTCCTTACTTGGGATCTGGCACATGTGATGAGAAGCTGGTGTGGCAAAGAAGGTTTTGCTTTATCCCTGGAAAATGTGAATGGAACAGCAGTTTTAACTGTTGAACCCTAGTTAATCTCTACTGTACATATGAAAAATTGGATGATTCCGCCAGCACCAGAAGGCTTGCAGCACAATCCATTTTGAATGCATATTTGTAAAGCACATTTTCCTGATACAAAGGGCATTACCTAGTCCCTTTGTAGTTTCGGCTCCAAAGCATGTAACTTTCACAGAAAAGATCACCAGCTTTAATATTGAAAAAACCCCATGCTTTACTCTCCCTAGTCTTTCAAAAGTGACTGATCTATGGTAAATTTAAAACTGTTCATAAAAAATTAGGCTGAGCCAGTAGCAAAAGAGAAAATTTTATCTCCAAAACTTAGTGGGTTAAAGTCACAAATAAAAAAGAGCAGAACCTTGCAGACGAATGAATAAGACAATTATAATAACAGTTGATGATAATAAATTTATTAAAAGAAAACTTCAGTTTGAGTTTAGAAAAAAAGTATAGAATCCATTACTTTAGCTGGGGTTGAAATGAGGAAAAGAGTTGTATGGGAGAATAGTTTCATTTAAATCCACTAAACCAGTATGCAAGAAAAAAAAATTAATGTCAATAAGAAGGAAGTCTTTACTTAAGTAGACAATCTTCCCCCATTGATGAAGGAAAGCATGTGAGCAGGTTGTACACATGAAGAAAGAAAAGAAATAGTGTCAACACCTGCCATGGCTAACCTTAAGATGCTGAATCAAAGGAGTGAATAAAAACTTTCCATGTCTCAAGAGCATTTTATTCTGTGTCTCTTCACTTAGAATGAAGAAACTTGTTCCAGATGAGATCAATGTAATTCATAGGTGCAGATCTTTCTTACAGACTTAAAATATATTTGGGTGCAGTTACACTACAGCAGAGCCAGCGATTTGCCAGAGGCCAAAAAGCCTCAAGAGGAAGGGCATTTTTATGATACCTGACAGCATACTTTTGGGTAAAACAAAGCTTACTTCTAAATATAATGTCACTTTAATAACTTTTATTTCCAGTCTATGCATTAATGGGATAACCGCTAAACGAACAGCTCAGCGTTTAACCTCTAGTGTAATGATGTCTTCAGTGCCTTCCTGGCACCATTTCTATTGACCTTGTTAGATTATTTCTGTTTCATAGCCTGCCTCTGTCACTCCTGAGTCCTCTGTGTTTACTTGTGTGCCTTCATTATAATTGCAGACCAGGTCCAGACACTGTTTCCCAAATGCAATAAGCTGTTTGGTTCTAGGACATCTGTTTTGTTTTGTAACAGTACCGCACAAACCTGAGATGATACAAATCGGGGCCAGGGTCACGGTGTATGAAATGAAGTGAGAACATTTTCTGAGCATTGACTGTGACTGGGAAGTCACAGATAAAAAGGTTCTACCCAAACCAGATACAATCTTGAAACTTTGTACCCTGCATTATTCCCTCTGTCCTGTTCCCCTTGAGACGTTCAGCTATTCAAAGGAAACAGATTACCTCTAAGATAATTGATCCACTATTATATAGAGTACCCAGGTTTTACACTAGTGTGTAGGCTTTATAAGTTCATTCCAGACTTATCCTAGGATGGTTTACTATCCTTGATGTAGGGCCCATTTGACATAATCAAACTCCTTTCCATCAGATGAAATTGATGGGGAATGTTTTGGCAATTGATGCATTCAACATTTAAAAACCCCATACTTTCTGAAGACAAGTGGACTAAGCTGCTTGTAGGTATTCAAAGACAAATAAGAACTTTGTTTTGGACTTTGTAGAAATCTTAAAGATAAGTGGCCTGAATAGTTTTGGTGGGTTTTTTTTTTAATTATTTTTGGTTATTTCTTTCTCCCCTTTGGCCCCATCTTACTTTCGTTTAAAGCATTTGACAGGTGCAAGGCAACAGAAGCCCTCTGAGGAAAGGGATTTGTTGCATCAGGCAGAATATTTTTAATGGGAAAAATGCACTCATTGCAAGGTATGTGACAGATTGCCAAAACTCATTTGTGTGTTTGGCCCTGGTTTGTTTTGATATTTGGAACTTGGTGTGTATGGTAGGGTGATGACAGCAAGCCTGTCACAAGAGCAAATAATGGAAATAACATTCCTGTGTTTCACAGCTTGTGTCCCCTTGGTTCTTAAATTGAGCAGAAACAATTTCTACCAAGTCTTGTTTTTTCCCCCTCACGTCACAGTTCAGCTGGGCTACTGGTGCTCTTCTGTAAAAGGAATTCAAGACTATGTGCATGCTAGTCACCTAAACAGTGCCGAGGCTCAGGCACTGGCCCTTGATAGTACATAACTGTGGCCATGTTCCTGTTTGGCCCATGGTTCCTAACATGCTTCTAGGCATGGTTTGTGGAGGACCATACACTGAGGACTTTTCCTGGCAAGCAGTATGGATGAAGCCATCCAACTGTGTGCGGGGAAGGGAAAGCTTAGTCATTTGGAGGTGAGTCACACTGCGCCACTTGCCACCTCAGTGCCAGAGGCCAAGCTCTGATCTGTTTGAGTTACCTATATAGGTGGAGTCTAAATGGATCAGCTGACTGACCTAGGCAGGGGAGTGTTCCTCCTGTCACTCTGTTGGCTTCCATGGAGAAATGAACTGAAGCTGGCTTCACTAGAAATGAAGCTGGACCATTATTTTCTTTAAGCTTTAAGCTGTGATGTGGATGTGGGCATTCTGCTTTTCTGTTATTAAATCACATGCACTCTGATGGATCTTCAGAAACTATCAACAGAAAAAGGCCAGGAGCTGTTTAACAGTGTATGTTCTTCTTACATATCTCTTCAAGTTTCATTTGTTTTCCTGTATAACTCTCCAGTTTTCACTGGAGTGTTCTGGGCTTGCATGTATTTGTGACTTTTATCTCTGCAAACAGTTTTAGACTCCACAGCACAGGGTCTAAATAACCTGTACCAGGGAAGTTGCCCTTCATGACAGGACTGGCAAAACTTGAAAAAGCAAAAAGTTGATGAATGTATTTAAAGATAGCTAAAATAAGATAAAAAAATGCAAATGAATTATTTTCTTGCAGCATCCCTCTCCCCTTCTCCCACAGCTAGTTAGGTTTAAAACAGGTTCTTGATAAAATACCACTGCTGACTTACTATTGTTATACTGATGGTAAGGTATCATAGGGTACATTGTGACAAGCTGTGGCAGATAGCTGGGGTTTCGTGCTGAAAAGTCACAGACAGGTATAAAGCAGTAAGTTCTAGTTCCTGATATGTTGCCAGGGCTCACCCCTGCTCAGGTTGGCTGGGATGAGAGGGCACAGA
>VZTV01116047.1:0-17354 GCA_013400875.1 Anhinga rufa
AAATTTTGTGTCTGCCCTCTGAAATTACCCCAGTGTGATGAAAAAGATCCCAATGAAATATTTATGTACCAATGAAAAATAAATTTATCGGGTGGTTGTTGGGGAATTTGGGCACTTCCACAGACTGAAGGGTGAGCACAGATTTACTGTCTCAGCAGAAACTTTGATAGCCTGGTCCTCACCTGAGAGCGTGGCCCAGTGCTGGGGGTGTCAGGCTTTCCTCCTGCCTTCCATTTGGCAGATGGTTTCTTTCAGTTAACGTACAACATTACAATGTAATCATAACTGTGTGGTTTTGTGCTTCTCTAGTCTGGAAAACTTCATATTTTAACAAAATTACAGCTGAGTCTTTTTTTTTTTAACACTAAAGAATAGCCCACCTTTAGCAACATATTGAAAATCTATGCAAATATACTCTCTGGTTTGGAATAACTAATTTAGAATAATGCTGCTTTACAACTGCCTTCATTTTGGCTTTCCAGTGGTTTCTTGTTAGGACTGTTGATAGTCTTCACTGCTTTCTCCTTTCAAACGTTAGAAATGTTGGTAAGAATCGTTTAAACTGTTACAGGTTTGTTAGAAATGATGCTTGTGTTGTAGAATTCTTGTATTTTAGCTAGTGTTTCCTAATGAAGGCAGAAGAAACTTTGCTTGTGGACACTCACAGGAGACAGCACCTGCAGTTGTCACAGACGGTACTCAGAAGTTAGTGTGAAAAACACACCTGAAGACTTTAAAACCTATGCAGGTGTTAGGACCAGTTAAAGTAAATCAATAAAAGTCTCAGATTTTTTAAATGTACGTATAGGTATGTATGCATGAAAAAAGTGATTAATTTGTACTCCCTGTTCCAGTACACTTTAGCCATCTCTAGCAATCCAGCTTCTTCATTCCTACTCTGCAGTTCTGGGGCTATTTCTAGCCACTAGTAGCCCCTGTTTGTATACCTTAGAGCATGCACAGATGATATGCCAGACGTGTGGGGGGGTTTTTCCATCCCTGATGGGGTTGTTGGGATGAAGGAAGGAAGAAGCCTGTCTTGGTATCCAATTGCCATCCTAATCTGGTCTCACACTAGCATGGCAACTATGGAACTTCTCTGGAAAGGGAATATAAATTGCTATGACAGACTATGACAAATATGACACAAAACTAGTGGGAGCTAGAGAGACTATAGCAAAGGTGCTGGGATCTTTATCCGGAGTCTTTGTTGCCTTTACTGCAATCCCTCTCTGCTGTTAAGTATATCTGCCTCGGTGGTGCTGGGTGGTGAGCTGATGGTTCTGCTGCGTCCTCTGCAAATACCTCTGTAGTATGTGTAACTTGTGAACCTAGCTCCTCATCCTCAAAAAATCTTATGCATATGCTCAAAACTGAGGTTAAACTGGAAAGAATGCTTTCTTTTACTGTGCCAAACCAAGAGAAAACTTCTTTTCTTTTATTTCCGCCCCCCTTTTTTTCCTCTGTGACCAGGTGTGGTGTTTTGCTGGTTAGGGGGCCTGCTGATATATTTTGATATAGATATTTTTTGATATAGATACAGTTAATATAAAAAGATAAAGGGGCCTGTAAAACTAGGTTTAATCAACCTTTTTGTTACACTGTAAAAAGAGCCCTTTCCTGCAGCAGCTTCTGTGCTGGTTGCTTAAACAGACCACAATGGAAAGCAAAACCTTTCCTAAATGTTTGAGAGTCCTATTGGAGTGCCTGGCCTGGGTTTGGTTCTAGACCTGGGAAAAGTGGGGTTACTTTTGCATGCAAACAGTGGGCGAAGTGGATTTCAGGATGGATTAGAGGTGGGACCTGCTTCAATAATCATCAGAATAATTACATGAGGTACCTTCCTTAACTGGAGGGAAGTCTGGCATTTGTGTAGTTTGTAAAAAGCTGCTATGCATCTGCCCATGAAAAGGGGCTCATGTGCGCGTCCTTCAAAATACCCTTTTGTTTTATCCGGCGTATCTGTTTGAGTAAGCTTTAAAGAGAATCCTGAATGATGAAAAAAATTATATTGGTAACAGTAGGCAATATGATATTAAGTCACTGCCATTCATACACTCTGGGTCTCTTGTATTTCCTTTTTTTCTCTGGAACAAACTAAACAGGCTTTGGCAACACAGGCTCTTCTAACATCAAACTGTACTAAAGGCAGATTTCCACAAAGTGCTTGCACAGCACAGAAAGTTTAAGTGTTGGCACTGAGACAGGTTTGTGTGGTACAGAAGAATTCTTATATTTGAATGTTTCTATCTTACAAGCCTTTATATGTCAAACTTTAAGTGGAATTGACTGTTTATCCCAGTTGATTTTGACTAGTGACGCCTTCCAGGTTGGAGGGCGCTCACTTCACTCTGTTTCCCATCAGCACTCCTTGACTACCAGCATGTGGTGCCAATTTGTTCCTTCTGTACAGAGAAGAAAAGAAGTTTGGATTTAATTTTAAGCCTTGACACAAGGTTTAATTTGCTAAAAAGGGGAGCTGTGCCATTGTAAATCTTGGAGGAGACACCAAGGTTGCAAAAATTGTCAGCCCAATCTGTTTTGTGCACCATTTCAGTTGCTCTATTAAAGGAACAATATTCCTTTTCACAGCTTGTTCAGCTGTATCAAACAACACAGGTTAGTGTGGTGTTGGCTACTTATTGTACCTTTTCTTGCTTTCCGATCAAGTTTTTTTGGTAAGAGGGAAATTTATGTACTGAAAATTATTTATCAGTGTGTTAGGAAAAAATAAGTTATTCTGTTTCAGGTGACTAAACCTCAAAACACAGGAGTTTATGGCTTTGCCAGAGAGTGTCGCAAAGAGAATAAAATGTTCCCATTAAAACCTCCCTAGTCTTACAGAGGTAAGTACATCGTGGATCTAGTACCATTCTTTTGAAAGGAAAACTGTGGTAGCACATGATATTGGTGCGTGAAGGACTCGAGTACTTTCATTTTAGTACCGGTGTCGAGTCAGACCATACTTAGCTCTAAAGACTAGCTGGTCCGGTGCGCAGATTCCGATTTCTGCTAGGATGATGCAAATGGTCCCTCTTCCTTCGCTGCTTTACACTGTAGAAGAGGAGAGGGTTTAGCATGAAGCTCCACATCTCTGCTGAGAATGTGAGTTTGGTCATTGACTTCAGTAGGGTCAGGGTTTCAGCCTCTGTCCTAATTCTTTGTAAATGTTTTCTGATCCATGATGATATTACCAGGGAAGGGCAGTATGACGTGATGGGATTTGGTAAATATTTATTTAAGCTAGTCTGGTGTAAAAAAAAAAAAAAAAAAAAAAACAAACCAAAAACAAAACAACCCCCCAAAAAACAACCAACAAAAAAAAAAAACCAAACAAAAACAAACAAACAAAATTTTGCAGTTGGTTAAAAGTCAGAAATTTAAAAGTATACCAGGAAAGATATAATACATTAACGTATATTAAACCCGTACAATGTCTTGCTTTAGTCCTTTATTTTATTTTACTTTTTAAGAAATGGATGTCTGACCCAAGAGTTCGTTTATGCTCATCTGTCACGTAAGGCCTTTTTATTTCTTGGATTAAGTGCTACAGACCTAATAAATCATAGCTGCTCTCTTGGCACCATTCCAGCTCATGCTGTCAATCTGGGCAATGTGCATGTGTAATGTTTTAAATCCTGCAAAACAGCAACTTTTTGTTAACTTTAACTTTGTGCTATGACTGACTTAGCTCTCAGGATAGATTCCATTTTTCCTTATAGCCCAGGTGACTAATACAGTGATTTTAATATCTTTAAAAATTGTTTAATAATAATGTAAAAAACTCGCTCTATTCTAAAATATAAGGGTTATGTTATCTTGCCTGTTCTACTACTTATTCTTGTTGCAAAGAAAGTCTTCGCTCTTTTTGGAGGCAGGGAAAAAAACCCCAATGAACCCTAAAATTCCCTTTGCTATTTTACATTTACTGCTGTTTCTAAACTACGTATCTTTTTGTGTTATTAACATGTGTTTTCTTTTTTCGTCCTCTGATATGGTTGACTGGGTGGGTAGATGTATGTAACCTGAAATATTTTTCAGTATTAATGAAATTTAACTGTGATGTAGTATTATGGAGAAAAGAGGAGAAACTAGAGATGTGCCGTAAACCAGACCATTTATCAAAAACTCCGCTTTCTTTTTGGGCGTATACAACTGGAATGAAATGGGTTCTCTTGGGTGTACACAACTGGAATGAAACGGGACCTGGTTCTAAATTTCTGATGGCTTTGCTAAACACAATGAGCTGCTAAGACTTTGCCAAAACAGAAGGGAACGTGGATCCCATCTTGTCTTTGACTGAGAATCAGAGTAAAATCAGGGATAGACAGGGAGAGTGGGAGCCGTTGGCGCATCCCCTTGTGAGCTCGGGAGCACACAGGGCAGCAGCAAGAACCTCTGGTCTGTGCCATTCAAATATCATCTCTTATACCTCTAAGCACAAGCACTTTTTGATTCTTTCCAGACATAAAACCGTACTCTGTGTTGTACATCATACGCCTATTCCAGATTACAGGGTTTATGGAGAGGAGGTGTTGGTTGCTTTGCAGGAAGTCATGTAGCCAGCTTATCTGTGCTCAGCTCCTTACTTATCAGCTCTGTCTCCGAGATCTTTTTCTCCTGGTATTTATTATAGGATGGCTGCTACTCCTGAAAGTGAAGGAAGAGTGCAGTTAGATGGGCTTCTACAGCCTCTCTGATTACTCTTCGTGCTTCACTCCAACTCCTTAGTGGAAAGATCCATTTAACTCTTTCACTGCTCTCAGTTGGAAATACTATTTTCCAAGTTGCTAGGTATCACTGACGTCTGACATACATTTGATGGGAGTTATGGGCATTATGTTTTAATTACACATAACAAAGGCCATTTGGAAACTATATGCCACTTCAAAAATTTTAACCTCCATTTAGGAAACTCTACTATATTCCAGTAAAGGAGATAAATACTGCAGAAGAGTTGCTTAGCCTATGATTCATCACTCCCATTTCTAGAGCTCAGTTTACTACAGTATACCTCAGTTATGCTAGTGGACGTTATGCTTTTATTGCAAGGATTTTGCATTTGATGATAGCAACACAGATTTTGGCGCACGGAGCGGTGTGTCTGTGCGTCCGTCTGATCTAGAAACCAGCCTCGGATTCAAGTGAACTCCCCGCTTGTTCCTGCTGAGAAAAGCCTGATGACCCGGCGCCAGCCCTCCCTCGATGCTAGGCATGGGGATTTAAGTCAGCTGCTGAAATCTGGCTCGAGCCCTGGGAGTGCTCACCTCCCACAGTCCTGCCGACAGCAGGAGATGCTGTTAGAGAGGGGAAGTTTCTCCTAAAGGAGACCTCTCCAAGCTCACTTCTTCTCATCCCATTTGTCCTAATATTTCCATTTAGGGCAAGGCAACAGCTCTGTTTGGGATTAGAGGCATATGTAAGGTCTTGTGATGAAGCATGATGTTGTTTACCTGCAACAAACACGGAGAGAAAGAGAGAGAAATCCTCTCCCGAGTGACTACTGGGAATGTCTCTGGCATCTTCTGTTGGTCCTGCAGACAAATTGCATTTGTAGGCACGCAGTGTTTGTGCAATTAATCAAGCGCATTCTGAAGCCAGTGTAATTTGGAAAGATGACCATTTATAGAAGATTTGTTGTTTGACCACAGTTACCCTTATCTAGGAGAACAGATAGGTCAGATTTATTTAATTTTGCTTTTTTTGGTAAAAGCAGTATATTGTTAAAATTGGCTAGCAAAAGATTTGTTTCCATGGGGGTGCGTTTTCAACACTGTGGAAAAATGGTTATTTTATAAGCTTGAACATCAATCTTTGGATTTACAAAAATTTTAAATAATATTCCTAAGAGTTTGTATCGGGAGCCAAGAGTTATTTTCTGGTTATTAATCTTCCCCCCTATCCAAAAACATCCCCAAACTTTGTTTAGCTGTACAGTCTCTTCAGACTGTTGATTGCACTGTACTGGGGCTGAGAATGTTTCAGTTTATGTAACCAGTCTCTCTGTTTAAATTTCAATGACAGATCTTTTCATTTTGTTTACAGCCAAATAACAATGCAAACATGTCATGCTACAGCCGTAGACATAGTGTGCGGTTATTGAAAAGGGCATTCACCAAATTGATTTCTTGGTCTTATCCTCTTAAAACTTATTAAAAGCATTTCATTGTTATGTGCAGCTATTAGTGAGCAAAAATAAGCTTTCCTTATTTACATAAGGATGATAGCTAGTCACTATGTCTTCTCAGTTATTAGTTGTTTGGTTAATCAGAAAGCTGTGTTATTACAGCATTTTTGTAGATTGCAGTTAAGCAGAAAAACCACACATGGCATAATGGTGAAACGCTTTACTACAAACCCAAATACTTCACTAAAATCATATCTTCAATCTGCTTACAGCATTGCAATATTTAAATTGTATGCATGGATTTGATTATAAACTTTTACGTAGATATATTTGGTAGTACTTGGTAATACAAACGTCAATGTGAGGCAGTTTTCTGGGCGTAATTAATACTGAATGACAATTTGCAAGTGAATTCATCTAGTCTTTTCTGGGTTTTCCATCTGGTCCTTATCATGCCAAGATGTCCGGTCAGCAGCGTTCAAGTTGTTTTCAAAATTCTTCCCCAATCTCTCTATGCACAAAATACTCTTGTTATTTATCCTTGATAAGGTTTCCTAACCTTCCTGGCAACTTCTTTCTGCTCTCCTAGGAAAATATAGCAACTTCTAGTTGTTATACTATAATAAATTTTAGTTTTTCCCTAGTATTTTAAACACAGATTTTTGAGGTAGGTTAATGACGCAGCCTGAAATTAGGCTCTATTTTTGCCTAATGAAAAAAAAAAAACCAACCCACGTGCTAAAATCCTTTTCATAAATTCGTCAGCCTCTGTCTTGACACTAGTTGAGTATTTTGCCTTCCGCTGCTTTGCCTATGGCGTAGAGCACTGAGCGGCTATGCAGGAATGATCCTCTTCTGCTTAACCATGTTTTTTTGGTACCCAGCCTAAACTCACTGACGGCAACAACTTTATATCCATTTATATCTGTGCCAGCATCAAGATCTCTTCTTCACTTACCTTTCTGCTATCCTGAGTAGTCATATTCATCTGCTATTGCTTTGCCTAGGATTAATATCCCACCTTGAGCTTGTACTTTGTATAACTACATTTCATTACGTTTATATTAATCTGGTCCTCAAGGACACATGATACATTTATAGGAAATACTACCCTTCTATGTATGGATGATACCCACTAACTCTTGTATTGCCAGCAGGCTTCACCATGCTCTCCCATTCTTTATGGCAAAATCATAAATGAAATGTAATGGCTTATTCTAAAAATCTTATTTAAGGAACTTCCCCAGTATCTTCTTTCCAACTCAAGAGCATAACATGTCAAGGTTGATACTTCATGCTGTTTATTTTTCATTTTTTTTATGCTTTCTACCCCACTTCTCTTCCTTCAACTTCAGTTTCTCCTTGATGCGTGCTGTGTTTACAATAGATTTTCATGGTTTTAACAGGGTTGACAATGGCTGTCTTGCAAAAGCGTTTACCATTCACTGCTCTTTCCTTTTTCAGAAACACAGAGAGTGCAGGGCTAGCATATGTTTAAGATTCCCCAGATAAATCCCACCCTACCCCCCTTTAGAAATATTGTCCGCATGAAATTCAGCGACTTAAATACATTTGTTCGGGATTTTTGGACTTCTGACAGCCTGGGAAAAGCAGTAGATCCAAATGATCCCCAGGACATCTGGAAACCCTAGAAATGTCATCCTCAGAGACCCAGTGCTGTGAGATTTGTGTTTCCAGGAAGCGCCCAACCTGCTGC
Source organism: Anhinga rufa (assembly GCA_013400875.1). Lineage (NCBI taxonomy): Eukaryota > Metazoa > Chordata > Aves > Suliformes > Anhingidae > Anhinga > Anhinga rufa. The sequence goes on from VZTV01116047.1 coordinate 7,845, forward strand.
TCAAACAGCGCCTGCATGGTCGGGGCATGCACGGTAAATTGGACTCTTCCTGGAATCCTCAGACTTAGGGACTTTGTACGACGTAGTGCGTGCACACAGGCTCCTCTTCAGAAAATACCTGACCAAATGTGTGGCAACCATGGCTTACTCCGCTCTACTCTGTGCACATTCTGGAAAAAAATGAAAGAAAAGTTGATCCAGTTTTTGTATTGTATTCCCATCAACATCTTAAAACCACAAGTGAGAATGAGTAGCCCCAGATAGGGAGAAAGTATTTAAACTGTATCTGTTCAGTAAACTAAAACATGTGTTTATCTGCCTGATTGTGTTGTTTGTTTTTTTTTTCTATGAAACTTTTTTGCCTGTTTTTCCTGGAATTTTAATTTGGGTATTACCCAACCTGGGACGCAGCTTCAAAAGTATTCTTATAGGCCAGAATACGTGGCTGTGGATAATACAGAGCTTTGAAATGGAGCTGGATCCGTAAGAGCCTTTTTAACTTCTCCGGGTATAATATTTTGTGTGTCAATAATAGTCTCCACAAAGGTGAGCACCTACTCTAATGCTGAGATGGGGACCAGAAGCCAGATGGATGATATTAAAAATGTGAGGTGGTGCTGTGGAGATAGCACAGAGAGCAAAAATCCGATGAGGTGACTAAAAAAACCCCTTGTCTTGAGCCAATATTATTGAATACTTTCAGCTACTGGACAACACATGATTATGACTGTGCATCACTTATATAAAAATTTTTGTAAAAGAGCCAAAAATATGTTAAGTGAACGTGTAGGAAATGAGAAAGAACATAGCAAAGGTTTTGAATAATAATAATAATAAGATTAAAAAAAAAAAACCAGAAAGCAAAACTCCCAGATTTCCAAGAAACAATATCTTTTTCTTTGGAAAGAAAACACAAACACACCCTATAGTCACTCGCACTTCATGTGCATTTGTTCAGGACTAAGGGATTAGTTCTTCTCCTGCATCAAAACCAAGATCAAATACCCAAAGTCTCAACTAATGTAACTACTCAGCACCTGAGGAACCTTGATAGACAGTTATTACTAAGAGGAGAATGCGTAGCGGAACTATCTAACAAAGAGAAATCCCATTCACGTGCCTGAAAAAACTTTGGGCAATGTCTCGAAAGGAAAGTTCTCAAAGCTCTGGTAAGAAAACAGAAGCTGTGAATCGTGTCATGCAGTATTAAAGAATTTAGAAAGCACGCTAAAGTTCCATATCAATGCTTTTTCTTAAATATATTCAACAAAGGGACTATTTCCCTTCAATATTTTCAAATTTCAGCTTTCTCTCCTTTCTGCTTTTTAGCAGTAGAACTGCTCAAAAACTTGCACAGTTATAGCTTTTAGTGTGAAATCCCTGGATTTCTTGCTTTTTATTTTCCTGCTTCTCAATAGGTTTAGAGAGAATTTTAAAGTTATAGCCTAAAAGGTGAATATTAAAAGAAAGAGATTATAAAAGCAATTGTAGAAAAGTTTGGGAACTCATAACTTGTAGCTCTTGTTATAGCTACAGCAGAAGTGAATATGTGGACACGGCATTTTGTTTCTCCTACAGTGCTCTACAGTGATAAAATAACCAATTGAATCTTTGATTTCTTATCGGTACTTTGCCGATTCATCACTGCAAAATGCATTGCCAATAACGACGGTGGAAGAAACAAATTCAGACTCCCAGGCTCCTTGAAAAAAGCATTTCAGAAACTCCTTCTCTGATTAAACTTTCTTGAATTCCTATTAATAATTGTTGAATCTCGCATCTCTAGAACTGCAAATCACTTAAGGAAAATGCTTTGGGATTCATTGCTTCATCTGATTCCTTGGAAAAACCTTAACAGCTGGCTGCTGGGATTGAGTTGCTGGCTGATTATGGGAATTCTCCAACTCAAGTTTGGATTTTTTCCTACTCCTAATCAAAGCTCACTGCTGTAACTTGCATAAGTTAAGAGTTTGTGTTGTGATCTTGGTTTGGGTTTTTTTTTGTGGACTTTTTTTTTTAATAAAAAATGACTGCATGTATTTCTGTGGGCCTGGCTTATATAGAGGTCATTCTTATCTTGAAATGTTGGAGCTGTGTAATGTTCTGCTCCTCAAGAGCAGTTTCAACCTTCAGGCTGATCAACAGCAATAGCAAAAGCCTCACTTGTGATTTATTTTGTTGTTGTTTTCTGACTTTTCTTTCCAGAATTTACTTAGTTTGACTTTTTCTTGTAGGTCCAATGAGATCTTTGAAACAAATCTGATGAAACAATCTTGAAATGATGGTTTAATGAAATTTGGGAGAAAAATGTATGTTTCCATACTGCATATTTTTGTTCATTAGACACATAAAACCCTGCAGCAATAGAAGAGATAATTTTTGAAATGGCTCAGAAAAATTGTGCTCTCCTGTGTATATTAAGTAAATTTTCTATACTTTATGATTTTAATAATATAACTAATGTAGAGGATAAACTAAAAAACTAACATTGAAGGTTAAAAATGTAGCTTTCCTCTCTGCCTTCTCATCTGCTGTAGAGTATGGGCATTTTCACTCCTCTATCCTCTCAATTGTATGCTGTAAAACCTGTTAGTGTCACTGAAGATTATACGGGTGTTTCTATGGAGAAATTTAGTCTATATTTTACATATATGAAATTGTTAAAAACTGTATTACATTCCTGAAATGATTGCTGCAGGACAGTTGGTATCCAGTGAACTCATGCAAAGCTGCTTTTACACCATCCAAGGTATAAGTAAATTGGGAATGAAAAGCTGTGAAAGAAAGCCACGTTTGCTCAAACAAAGCAAACGCTCTGGGGTAAAAATAAGTAAATATAGAAAAGAAATAGAAGAATGCACGTTTTGCCCCTCACTTGTTGCCACTTGGTGTTGGGTGATTGCTATACAAGCTCTCCTGATTTAGATATGTACTTTGTTGCAAGGGTCTGTCTTATAGATAGAAAGGCGAGTCCCTTCCAAAAGTGGGTTGGGAAGTTATCCCTGTTTATTCTCTGGAATGAGGAAAGATAATGGAAAAATGAAATGGTGCCTAGAGAAGGAAAATATTTTCAGCTGTACAGGTGGAGTTTCCATTAAAAGTGAAGTTTCATTATGTTCAACATTCTCTAGTGTCCCAACAGCCATTGAAAGGATAATCTTAAAAGTACCTTATAACCTTGATCTCCACCTGGTGTAGTAACGTGGCAGTGGTATGTATTGACATATACGTGTGCATTCAGCCACACCCAAACTGGTATAAATTGTGCCATGAACATGTGAAAACACAGAGCAAGAGTTTGGGGGCAGGGGGCGAGATGCCCTGTGCTTCGCTCCTTGCCTAGTCACCGATGGGGGGATGCTTTACCTCCAGCTGAGAGGTCAAGTGCGTGGTTGCCTCTGTAGCTGGTGCTCTTTTGGGCTGACCACGTCCTGCAGCTGCCCTGCTCGTGCAGCAGATGTGCTTAATCTCAAAATGTTTGCTGTCTCCTCTGACCTGGGGCATGGGAACCTCAATGCATTTCCCAGCCCAGGTCTCATTAGCGAGATACAATTAGATTATTGAAGAACGCAGTTGAAAAAAGGCACGTATTATTTATAATTTGTGTTGGTGGTAAAAATTGCTTTAGACTGAAATTTCATAAGCCTGTCTTCATGCAGTTTGTCGTTCAACAGATCTGATAAGGAAAACCAACATATTACAAAGAAAACAATTTAAATAGTTGCATGCACAATAACATTCCCTTTTCTTATTTTGTTTTAAGAAAGAATTTGACACTTCTATTTTTCAACTTTCTTCTCGATGTATGGAGTTTTTCCCTTGCATTTTATTGGTGTACCATTTTCACAACATAAACTGCGTAAACTGACTGCTTTTTCTTGCATATGGAGCTTTTATTAGAAGAAGTTCATGAGTGGATTTTATTAGAATTGAAATCTGCGAAGTTTGTGACACTAAACTATGCTCAAACTACATCTTTTTGTCATAAAACACTAATGTCTCTCTGAAGTGTACTTTTCTCAATAGAATATTTAGAAAATAAAGGCACAACTTAATTTTATTTTTAAGCATGCTTAAATGAACTAATGATATTGCACTTTACTGCAATATATTGTATATCCCAAATGATGTAATTCTGCACAGTAATATCTTGAGTATTTATTTTTTTTTCCAGGCAAGACTTTTTCTTTAACTTCTGCAGAAATATATTACTTTGACTATATTACTCTGTTATACTGCATAAGATGTTGAGAGTATCTAGTTTTCCCCAAAGGACAAACTGAATTTTATTTTACATAGAGCATTGCATTAAATGCCAGTAGATACGACAAATGTGGCCTGTAGTCTGATGCATTAATTGATGATCGCATTAAAAAGATTTACTTGTTACAGTGTTTTAGCGTAGCGGTATGATGTGAGATTACTGACGTATCTAAACATTATGAGGCTTTTTATGAGGAATTCAGGATATTTATTTTTTTTCTCCCATTGTGAATAGACGGGAAAAAACTTTATACAAAGAAGATCACAAACCTTACATATGTGTACTCCACAAGACTAAAAAATAGGTTAAAAGTCTGCTGAAGTTCACTAAAGAAGGGATGTTTTAGGCAGAGTAGGCTATCCCAGCAGTCGCAGGCTTATTTCCTCTCGCATAGATGGTATTTCTGGTGGCTGTTTTGTGCTGCGGGCTGAGGCTTGGCAAATATCTCTTCTGTTCTAGGGGTGGCTAAAATAAAGCAGAGATGGTCCAAGCTAATTGTATTGATAAGATCGTTAACTGGACTTAAGTGGGAACTGCTGGTATAATCACAATTTCATTCTAGAGTTTATTTAAATAGAGTGACGTTTGTAATTTGTACTAGCACAAATCATCGCAACTCATAAGATGCTGGTAGCTCTTATTTTCTTTTTGTTTGGCAATTTTTCCTCATCTGTGCATATCACAATGGTATATTTTCTTTTTCATTGTGACAACACTTCATAATACAGATAAAGGGAATGTCGACCTCGAGCGTTCTGTGCTGTTTTCCTGTAGCAAATGGTACTATTGAACTGTTTTCACACCAATGCTTAAGGTGTCCTGCCTATCTGTCACTAGTACCACAGAAAGAAATTTCACATGCACCAAACAATTAAACCCAGCACAAAATATCTAAATGGTGTTATTCCTCTGAGTCTTAAACTTGGTTGCATTGTGAAGCTGCTCTGTCTGCTACTGCTGAATCTCCCACCAAAGAATTTTACTAGTTCCCTCTGGCCAAATAACACCTCTAGAATTATAAAATATATAGGTCCTATTTTTCCTTCCCTTCAATAGGCAAAGTTTAACAAGACCAAAGCCTGCTGGACAAATAAAGAGCTAAAGAATAGAAAGAACTTGCAGAAAAAGCAGTTTCAGGCTTTAATTATCCACAGATGCCAAAAGGCACAAGGAGGAGGAGATTCATATCAACAATGTCATAGATATTTTTTTATTCTATAGTGATCCTGTCAGTAAAAGAAATTTAATATAGACTCTCTTATCACTCTCTACCATCTCACTTAAGCGTACAGGTGACTGAGTAATGCACCCCAGGAAAATTAATCTTTTCAAAATCTGTAATTTTCTGATGCAGAAAAACATTATGTGCTGGGAAAAGGGATGAAGAGAAGCAGTACTTCGCCACGGAGTATTTTTCCAGTGTATGCTATTTCTAAATACTGCAGGGAAATGACAAGAGTAGCAGCACTATGCTGTTGTGTGTTTGGTGACTATTGAGAGGTTTGCAAGCTTATTTATACTTATCTTGCTGGATGAGACATAAAAGGCAGGATATTTTGTAGTATCATTTATCTATTATAAAGGCTGTATAGAGAAGGCTTCTTCCCTCGAACAGCCTAGGTTATAATCTGCACTCTGGGAATTTGCACTTATCTGGAAATCTTAGTGGTGGCACCACTTTGCTGTCTCTAAGGAGAGTCTCATCATCTTGATCTCTGCATTATCTGGGTGGTTCTACTCAGCATGCTGCTCCCTTCCCTTCACCCCAGGCTCTCAATAAGCCCCTTTTATGGGACAATTCGCACAGATCTCAGCTACTTGCCTAGTGCTTGAACCTGTCCTATCATTTGTGCAGCTAGTCCAGAGGCATTGACCCTCAAACCAATGTCTGAAGATATCTTGGGTAGAGCTATGGCATAATGTAACTCTTCTCTTCTCTCTATAATTTGATCCTCAGTACTTGAAAAGTGCGTGGTTATTTTCTGGTGGCATAAGGAGGTGATAAATGTAATTATCAAAGGAATCGACTGCAATCAGCTGACTTGCAGGATACTGTCCAGGAGTGTAGCATTAGGGGAAGATATAGACAGTGCTGGCAAATACCCTGTGATGCGTCTAACCCATCTCTTGTCAAATAGCTTCTCTGCAAAAACACTCCTAGGGTGAGCAAAAAAAGTGTCCAAAAGAAGTTATGCTGCTTTTAGAGTGGAGCAGTTTGTAAAAGTAAGAGAGAAGGTATTCTATAATTAATAAATAATATCAGCCAGAATGAAGATTTATTGCCCATTTTGCTATGCACAAGTATATATACATATATAAAGATATATAAAAATTTACAGTGTAGCAGATATTTATTAAGAAAAGGATTTGGCAAGAAAAAAACTCTCAAACCTGAAAGACGCAAATCAGTGCTCTCATTCTTCTTTAACGGGGATCGGAAAATTAAGTAATTTGGACAAAGTTTCAGAGAAAAATCTGTGCTGGGGAGCTGAATGCTAAATATGAGTCTAATCTTTAATATCAGGACTTTTTTTTTTAATCAGTAGAAAACTTGCATTGTCCCAGAATTAATTTCTGGTTCTTTCCAGCTACTGTGAGAGTATATTCTGGTACTTTGAGAAAGGCAAAAAGTAAAAACACCTCTTAAGTTAAAAAGACGAACAAACTGATGTTGAAATAAGTGAAACTGCCTCTCTGAGGAAACTTCAGAGGAACTGTACCTACATGTGCATGTCCCACATTTGAGGATTTTAGGAGGATTTGCTGTTTTGCTCTGGGTTATCGTTGAACCTCAGCTAGACTTTTTCTCATGGGCATTACTGATCCGTGATCCCCAAACCAGGTAGGATGGGGGTAATCTTTTTCTCATTACACTTGCAGCCTGATGTCCGTGTTAAAGATTATTGGAGAGTGGGCAGGGTGTTTCTTTAAGCTGAGGGATTCAATTCTTCACGGTGCTGAGGATATTTCCCGAGTGTGTTTCCACTTGTGTGGAGCCCAGGGTCCTGAGCATCCCAACCCATAGAGGCTGTTCCCATGGCTGGATGTCAGCTCCTAAAAACCCAGGGATTCTACGGGAAATGCACTCTTTCAAACTTATCTCTCCAGCCCTGTTTAATAAATGATGTGTTCATGATCTTTTAACATCAGTAACAATTTGTTAGTCATATTACACTGTAGAAGAGAGAGACTTGGAAGCTATCTGAACCATTTTAAAACTTAAATTAGCTACCATAAAGTGCAGAATAAAATTATAAAGACTTTCTTGTAATACAAAATTCATAGAGACAAAACTCTAATTTCCTGATGGATATATGATATTAATGTAACGGATACCTCAGTGTAGTTAAATTGCATTAAATGGTTATTAATGCTTGAATAAACTTCAAGGAAGTGGGCACTGGTTGAAATGGGATAATATTTTGTTCTGCTAAATTATACGTTAATTGGTATTTCCTCTCTTGTAAAAGGACCTAAAGGGCTTAATAAAATATGTGGTAGAAACATTATTTTTTCTTCTTGAGATGCTAAGTCTAGAGTTTAACTGGAAACATTTCAAATCATTCCCAGAAAATTCGTCGGCACTCATGATGACATGGCTTACAGGACTCCCCAAAGTAAATAATTACGGCTTTCAGTTATTCAAGAGTATACAGGGCAATATGCAAGGGAGGGAAACAAAAGCTACAAGTGAATTGTTTGCTGTTTTATTTTCACGTTTAAAATTATACTTACTCTGCTTAGATGTAGGTAACTGCTTCCAGTGTAATCTAGTGGATAATGAAGACCTTTGGCACGGCGTGGGGAGACCATTATTCCTATAGTGGAGGGGAACTAGCCAAGGGCCTCAACGCTCCTCTCCAAATAATTTGGAGAGGTATCAGCAAATCAGGAGATAATTGTTTAAGAAAATCTCATTTAATAAATCTCATTCAGTAGTTTAAACTTTCCTGAAGTGATTTTTATTCTTCCTTTGTAAAACTTGTTGTGACAGAACTGACCAGAATCGTTACGTAAGGACTAAGTATAATATTCCTACATTGAATCATCAAATATGGATACTCTTTCTTCTGGAAAGAGAGAAAAGAAAAAGAATCTCCTATATGAATACATATATTCTTATATTTATGGATTTATTGGTATTATGAATAAAATTCCCTTCACTTGAACATTCAATAGTACTGCGCTTAACAATTACTGAAAATGAGATGCTTTCACCACTTCTTCTAAAGGAACTTTAGTTGATTAATGAGTGAATGCATACAGATAATTAACTACATCACACAAAGGAAGCAAAATTATTTCCTTGAGAACACAGAAGTTAGTGAGGATGCTTCAACCTCTCACTGTATAAAAGCCATTAATATCTTGACTGCAATGTTGGGTTTTCCAAGGTGGGTATACAAAGTTATGCTTTCTTTGCTCCTCCCGGCCCCCCTCCCCATGTTAAAACCAGACCCTTACAGGTTTCTCATAAAATTCTTATTTTTCAGGAGATACTGTCTAGGAAACACAGAATCGCAGCCCCCCAATATCCTCAGCTGAGATATTATCCTCACGTAACTTAAAGCAAATCACAGAGAAAGAATGAGGTTAGCCAAAGTTTTTGAGCTCTGTAATATGTCTTAGAAGAAAAACATGATAGTGGAATCGGATACTTTTGATGCAGTATAAATACTTTCATATTTACAAAGAATGGGCAAGTTCCCATTTCCTGATTGCTGAAGGAATTGTATAGGAGACAGCATTTTTTTCCAGCCAAGTATGATCCCTTTCATAGATTTAATTCAGGGTCTGGCTACAACTGTTTCTCTCACTGTGCCTAGTCTTTTCTCAGCTTCCCTTCTCTTTCTACTTATTTTTCTCTAAGACACTCGCCTCTTCAGAAACCCTTTATCCATCTGTGCATCCAAAGGCACATCCTTGCCCTAAGTACCGACCTGGGTCTGGAGTGGAAGCTGGTGCACTTTCAGCTACCTGGGTACATAAAGGTCGTCTTACAACTCTCTTATCTGAAGGCTGGTAATGGAAAGAAGTCACTTTCAAGGAAGCTTTGTCCATTTGCAAAGGCATGCATGTAACTGTGGGAACAATGCATATAAGCATAACTGCTGGTAAACAGCAACTCTTATAAAAGCCAGGTGCTGCAGAGCCCCGATTGCCAGCCCTCTGCTGGCTTGTCAGAGGGAACTTGAATAAGTTATGACTTAATCACAGAGTGGATTAGGTTGCAAGGGACCTTTACA
>VZTV01116048.1:5717-27067 GCA_013400875.1 Anhinga rufa
GGCTCAGCCTTGGCCAGCGGCGGGTCCATCTTGGAGCTGGCTGGCACTGGCTAGAGTGGACATGGAGGAAGCTTCTAGCACCTTCTCACAGAAGCCACCCCTGTATCTCCCCCACTACCAAAACCTTGCCACACAAACCCAATATACAGTATATTAGTACCATAATTGCTTTAATTAAATCCAGACAGATATTTTTTCTCCCCGCATAGCCCTTGGTAACACAGACAAACTATAAACTTCAAAATCAGTTGAAGTTTATGTGAACAGGTACAAAGTTCAGGAAGAAAAATTGGATTAAAATTGGGTGAAACAAAATCATATTATATCAATTAAACTAATAAAGAGGAATGAAAATTATAAGAGTAACTGTAAAAATAGCAATAAAAATAATTGCCAAAAGATCTAGGAGCTGGATAATGTCATGTAAAGAATCCTGTACATATGTAGTTGTGCTCACATAATGATGGACTGTGCAGTCATGAAAAGATCCATGATGGAAGAAACGTATGCCTGTGAGTAGCCTCCACATAATCTGCACCCATTTTTTGAGCTAAATTCTTTTATCTCCCCAATTAGTTGGGCAATTCAAATGCTAATGTCTAAATGCTGCTGCTGCAAGTAGATTATACATGGAGTCTTATTTATAGTGTATATCTAGAGACATAAGTGTTCTTAATTCTCTATAAGAAAAAGTAAAGATGTGGTATCTGTCCCAAAAACCACAAAACCCATTTTGAATATGACCAGATAAAACACATCCTCTTCTGCCTCAAAGAGCCAGCCAGGATATATCCCAGCAGATGGGACAAATGTGGCAGATGAAACAAAACCAAAAAAACCCCAACAAAAGAAACCCAACTCCAAGGCATGCTTTTTTACACTGTGCATCTCTGAGGGTGGTACAGGAATGTATTGTTTTTTCCAAAGAACCCAGAGTAAAATACAGATCATAATTATCTCAATGATTTACTTCTCTAGACTTTAAAATCAGAAACTAAAAGCCTACTCAGAAAGCAGGAGTCCAGATCCCATTCTGATGTGTCCAGTCTCCAGTAAAGAGAAACTCTGGAAGAACTGTGGCTTTAGCACCTTTATCTAATAGTTACCACAGAAAAAACTTTGTCTTCTCACCAAAAACAAAGTTTGCTTGTTATCTTTCTTTGAATGCAGTGTAGGTTGTTTTACCAGTTTCAGTTAAATGAAAGAACTAATATGGGGATATGGGGTGGGTGGGCAGTTGTGGAAATTATGTATGGATGGCACTGATGCTTTTTAAATGGTATTGAAATGCTCAAGCTTTGGGGTTTCTCACATTACTTTTGAAACTGCTTTAAAATTATGTATCATAAATGAATTTTAATCTTATGCACCCAAGATTTTCTGGATAAGATTATCTTTCATAAATTATTTCTTCATGTTCTTTTACAATGTTTCATTACAGAAATAATTACCAAAAAAAAGAATGATTAATAAAATATCACTATTCTCCCACTGGCATTTCTGGCCTCATCAAAAGTGTCATTCTTTTTGCATAATAGATTGACTCACACTTCAAGTGTGAAGCAACACTTGAAATTACCCATGCACATACTGATACATGTCCATATGTTTTTCCATCATTTCTCAAACAATAAGCCAAGGGCAAAACATTGTAGTCTAGGAAACCTTCTAGAGTAATTCTTACATGTGTATATTCCAACAAATGTTTGTTCCACGTCATTTAATATCACTAGATAATAAGCAGCATACAAAGAATATCTCCAAAGCCATACTTAGCAGTATACTGTAACATTTTTAAAAATGTATGAAGTGTAGCAAAAGATGTAAGAAACTTAATAATTTTGCTCCCTGTGCAATTTAGACTTTGGATTCTTTCTGATGTATTAAGGATTGGTGGTTATGTGCTTCATGCTACTGACTATTAATTGAAATTGACAGGATAAAGAAGTCCAACAGAAAAAAATGATAAAAATATCTACCCCACTACTTACTAGAGCAACTTCAGTGAAGCAATAGATGCAGACTAGCTTTAGACTCTAATGGGAATGGAAAATAATCTCGTCTATTTATATTTACCAAATACCATGCTTGCCAGGTATCTAATAGGCAAGGTGTGATATTTAATGATTTAGCAGTAAACATATCAAAAAGTCAATTCTAACATTCATTTACCAAAGGAACAGCTGGCAGTAATATCATGAAAAATATACTCAAAACACATTTTATTTTTAAGCATGCTATTTCATGAACACAGAAACAAGCCAAGATTAAAATGAAATAGTAAATTAAAAGTTCAGAACATAGTCCATACATCAGTGTCCTGCCTATTAATTGGGAAAATTCATTTACTCTTAAGAGGCTCCACAACAGATTATAATGCTTCTTTAACCCCATTTCTCATCCTGGTTTTCTGGAATAGCATTTGCTAATTACAGTTCACAGTTCAACAGCTTGGCTGATTGGCCATGAAGCCGCGAGCACTGGTTTTCACAGGCATTGCAAGGAAACCTGTCAGCAGGCAGCTTAAGGCACACGCTTCCACTCCAGGCAGGTTGGAGGAAACCCGTGCTCCAGCCACGCATGGGTTTGAAGGCAGCAGGGCTGCCCCAACCCTCTGCCCTTGGCCTCTCCCTTTTCCCTTCCAGTGCCTGCAGCAGGCCCAGCACCGCTCTCATTAAGGCTGTGGCACCGAGACAAGGTGGAGGTGACCCTTTAGTACATTTTTAAACTCCCCCTACAACCCATCCCCTACTGCCTTAACTAAACTTCTGGTTGTGCTATCTGTCCTCTGATGACTTAATTCTCTAGGAACTGATGCCAGAAAATTCAAATTTCACCTGTGCTGACATATAAATCTCATAAAGCAGCATGCTTTTCATATTCTACATAATTGTACGTTGTGTAGGAGAAAAGTTGCTGCAGGAGCTAGTAATTCTGCAAAAATAAGGGTCACTGCAACATTAGAGAAATTACTCGGCAGTGTTTTAAGGGTAGGATAGACCAGGTCAGAAGTTAGAGGCACTTGAGTTGAGAAGGAATCACAGTGTTTGAATATTAGAAATGGAAATACCTGGGAAAAATCTTTATCTGAAAAGATTGTTTAGAGCAAGAATGATGATTCAGGAGAATTTTTTATTTCTTCCAGCAGTTTGTCCATTCCTGTGCAGTAAACTCCCAAGGAAAGAACCAAATACCACCAAAGCTATAGGTGAAAAAGTACATATCTAGCAGCTGAAAAAATTCACCATGGTCCTCACATACGGGAATCTGCTCTGGTGTGCAGTTGTGAATGTTAACCGATTAAAAAGAAAAAAGAATAAAATACACATAAGACTTCTGTAGTCACACAAGAATAGGCAGCAGCAATATCCTCCAAATTGCTCACTGAAAAGAAAGGGAACTATGAAATCTTTCTGAAAAAATGTTAGCTCTTTATATTTAAGACTGACTATATCTCATCTGAATAGTCATTTACTGGAAAACTGTCAGCCTTGATTCAAGATATTCCAGAAACTTACTGAGAATAGGTCATGTAGAATACAAGCTTTAAAAAAAAAAAAAAAAAACACACAAAAAAAACAACACACACAAAACACAAAGGAAACTGGAAAACAGATGTCCTGCTTCTCAATAACACCACTTGAAGTGTTTTGCTGAGGAATACATAAGAGCAAAGTATGGATTTGAAATATCAGAATACTTAGGTCTTTTAGATTCTGTTTCTGTGCATCACAAGATTACAATGAGTGTCATCCTTATACTCTGAAACTGGCTTATATATTGTAATAGTAGCTTTCTTATAGAAAACAATAAAAAGCACTCAGCAAAATAGATCAAGAAAGATGATGATACAGATCTCACCGTTACAGCTAAGAAAAACCTTGTGAACTCTAACTTTGGCCACAAAATGCTGGCCTTTCCATGACCTAAGCCATAGACATTCAAAATATACACCCCCTCAAAAGCACACCATTTCTATTCTGAGGACAATAGCTATTTTTATAACCCTTTTGGGAGAAACATAGAGGTCATGAAAAATCTGTCCTGAATTTTCAGTGGAAAAAAAAAAACCTAACATATACATAGTCTAGTAATCCCCTAGATTTTAAGTCTGGGGACTTAAAATTATAATTTACCAAACTGTTAGATTTTTCACCAAAGTGGTGTGAGACAGACTATATCAATGCCTGGATTGTCATGTCTGCTTCAGTCTCCTCTTCTAAAACAGGTTTTATTTTGGCCAAGATGGCAGAGCTACGTTGAAACCATACAGCATTTGGTTTTGATCTAGGACAATGCTAGCATGATCTCATGTTTCACTGGGTATATCAGTACACATGCATCTATATGTGCATGCTTATATGCTCATACTTGCATGCATGCCAGGTAAAGGATCTTCTCTATATAACTAGTTTGTTATATGTGTAAAGGAAGTATTTGTGTATGTTGCACTGTCCAGCATTTAACAAGCAATGTGCAGACACATCTATAACATCAGCATAAGAATTGCTTCACTGCGTCAGTGCAGTGTATTGTCTCCCACAAGAGATGATACAGAGGAAATGGTTATCCATTATTACAACATGCTTTTATGTACATAGTGGTCTAGAATTCTTTTAAAATTGATGGAGACATTTAAAACAGGGCAAGTAAATTGATCTTATTTCCCTGGAAGTGCCTATTTATCCCTTTACTTTATCCCTTTACTTTAGGTAACTAGCTCAGACATAGACATCCAGGTTGTAGACCTGTAAAATTAGGTAAGAGACATCCCACCCAAGACCCTTAGATATAGTCAGCTTTACTATATACATTTTCTACTCCACAGTGTATATTAAAGTTTGGTCATACTCCTTTCCCTAAAGGTAGAGTGCAAAATTAGTTTATTTTAAATCCCTAGTGAGACTCCAGTTACAAGTAATTAAAGTTCACGTTACAATCTCATAAACGATAATGAAATTTAAAGACAGAAAAACATTAAGCAATATTGGGAATGCAATAATCAGACTGCTTGTAAAATTTATGACATGGAAAAGAAAAAACAGGCCATAGTGTGGCATCAGGGGTTCAAAAAATTCAAACACCCCAAACTATGTTTGGGGAGGAGGAGAGATGAAAGCCGTGTTTTTAATTCTCACATCATGCACTACCAAACAAGCAGCACACAGAAATATGACCTCACCCTAATGACTACACTTGGATAGTGCAGTGCAGTACTCCCCCACAACAGATAATTTCTTTATTATTACAAAATATCTAGGGTAGGAGTTCTAATTAAAAACGTTTAGAGTAGGGTTTCTTTTCTTCTGGTTTGGGTGTTGCTTTTTTTGTTGTTTGTTTTTGTTTGTTTGTTTTTTTAATGATTACTCAGAAGCATAATTGGAGAGTCAGCAAAATTGCCAGATAGGAGATCACTGGGGTTACTTTTAGTTGAAGACAATTGTGCACTCAAGTGCAGTAATGTATAATACTTTATTTTTGCAAAGAACATATTCTCAAAACATTGTCTTCAGTTAAAGCTTCTTTAGTCCTTTTTTGAATAAGAACTAATTCTTGAAAGGGGCCTTTCATTGGATGCAATTATATTTACTATCTGATCAACTTCCTCTTCTTTCTCAAACACAGTTTCTAGTTACTGTTACCTGAGAGTTTTTCTACATACTTCTCTTCTGGTGTGGTTTAAAACATTTCAATTTTAATATATTTTAAATGACATTAAGAGGTCCATTTGAGATGGCGGTGAACATTGCTGGTTTTCCTCTTCACTTTGGTATTATTCAAATACTGTACTGTGAAAGAAAATATTTCTCTTGAGTTCCTGCTCCCTGCTCCTTGCTCCCTTGCTCTCTCTCCCTGAGAACTTAGTCACACCCAGACTTCAATAAATATTTCTCTCCAGAGAACTCAGATCTGACTCTAACGCCTCTATTACAGTTCAGCAGACCTGCTCATTTCACACCTGGAGACAACTGATGGAATAACTGTCTCCATGGAAAAAAGGTCCATCAGCTATTACAATTAAAGTTTACTGAGTAGAATTAGGATCACCAAGAAGAATTAGCTTCCAAACTGAAAATAAGTAAACTTAAAAGGCTGACGGCTTTGCTTGCCATCTATTTTCTAACCTTAGAAAACAGATACTGCAAATTCTGTGATAAGGTTGAAGAACAGCTACTCTTGACCTTAATGGAAAAGAACAGAGGAAGTGTGTTGTTAGCCAAAGGAAAAGTGACCTGTGTCGCATGTAGGTTTTAATATTTAATGAATCTATATGGCTGCAATCCATTATGTGACAATTTAATTATATGACAAAAAGTTTGATAAATAATATTGTGGTAGGACATCTAATTCATTATTTAACAAAAAAATCAATACTTTCATAAATCATATTTCTACACACACACACACATTCACACACACACAAGCTTTTTGAAGTAGACAAAAACCTTAACTCCAAGGGCCATTTCTTTTCTGGTCAGGACAAATTAAAATTGAAGATTAATCAGGCCTAGATGGGAATAAATTTTATTTACTTTTTTTAAATTCCTGGATCAGAAATGGTTGCTGCTAGATATTTTTCCTTTGATAGCTTCCTGAAAGTGTTGTACAACTAGAAGGACTATCTTTTGTATTTAACAAAGATGAAATGCCAAATTCCACTATTCTTAATCACACAAAACTGCTGTTTGAGTCAATGGGATCACTGAGGCGAGTAGCTAGGAAAGCAAATAGGTGTTTTCAGGATTAGTGCTCAAGTTTAGACACAACATTACAATCAATAACAGGCAACAAAGGAAGCCCTCCTGAAGGAAGAATCATGGTAATGATTTACAGTAAAGGACTGCTTTTTTTCCTCTACAAAACATTCAGATAAAAGCAGTGTCACGGGACTCATCCCTGTGGCATATCAAAATTTTGACATGAGAAAAAAAAGAGAACGAGGAAGTCAGCCAGGCGGAGCAGAAGCGGGACACCAGGCACATGGCAAGGGAGAAGCAGATGTACCACAGAGTGCAATGAAATCCAAAGTCCTGCATTCAGGAATGAAGAGTAGGTGGAAATGAGTGAAGGAAGCATGTGAACAGAAATCGGGGATGAGGCATGTGAAAAAGGATTGGCAATTAGCAGCTTTCCGAGATCACTTTCTGCGGTTCACATAATTAATTTATTAAGACTGTGTAGAATAAATGTCTCTTCCCCAACCGCTCAAACTCTGCCCACACTTCCTTATGACTTGTGTTGATACCTATTGGTTTGTCATACCATACCATTGACATTTTGCAACTCCAGCCCACGCAGCATGACTCAAGGCCACAGTGTTTTCAAGTTATGCAAAATAGTCATAATTCAATTCAGCAAAATTATATTTAGCCCCCATTCTGCTAGGTAGCTCTACTTGCAGGCCATCTTTGAACTTGGATACTGACAATTCACACTCTTGTGTTGTCAGGAAATTTGTTTCGTAAACAAATGTTTTTTAAAAATGACCACTTTCTAATAGCTGTCCAGTTTACATTTATGTCAAAAATATTTATCACACACTTTAGGGATGCCTAGTTTGATGCTAATGTACTGAAATTCTTGTTTCATTCTGACACCATGATCACTTTAACGGCTGTTTGTCACAGCGGCTTTGTTGCCTTTTTTCCTCTTTTCTCAAATGTACTTCTTATCTAGCACTTGGTCTAGGGAGTTCATTCTCCCCTCGTGAACTTATGCAATTATGTTTTCATTACATTGCATCTTTGCTTAGGTTGCCTGGAGTTGAAGAATACTGTTTGGTGTTAAGGGTTTTTTTTAATGGGAGTTCAAGGAATTTGTGTGGGTCCATATGAAAACAAATTGATGAACAAATCTCTCCTCTCCTGGGGTTTTCTGAAGAAGCTATTCATGCTACAAATATATATATATATATGTATGCATATCCATGCCTACATCTAAACAAACCAAGTTCTAAGTACCAGAAGAGAAAAATATAGCATTCACTATTCTTTGGTGCACGGATTCCAAATTTGATGTTTACTAGCAAAACTCTTCTGAAAATTGGAAACTCTGGAAAGAGAATTTTTTTGTTGAAAGCAAAATTCTTCTCACTCACCGATGTATAGCCTGATTAAGTCTTTTTCCCCCTATCCTGAATTATCAAAAAAGACATCTGCGTTTTGAATTATCAAGTTCCTTTTGTAGGATAGCATATCACATTAGCCTAAACGTAGTCCACCTGGAGTGCTACCTGAGTACTGTGAGGATTTTGAACAATTGCAGCAGGGGTTTCTGCTGCCTTGATGAGGATATTAATTTGGCTGAGTGGCTGCAGTTTGCTGCAGGCCTATTTGGTTGAACTGCACAAAGAAATGCTACAGCAATGCCTGCTTCCAGTCAGGATCCCTGCTTTATCCCATTGTATCCATACCTCCTGTGCTGGGAACTACAAAGGACGTGTGCTATACCATGAAATGCAATAACTCTCCTTTAGCTTGTGGTGGTCACTTTAAAAGCAAGTTATGCTGCTGTTGCAGTGTGTAAAAGGTCAGATGAAGGAATTTGATAATTTTTTTTCTTTTTTTTAGTTGATTACAAATAAAAGAGCAAAACACTTTGTTACATATACTTAAGTTGCTGGGGTTTTGTGGTTTTAATTAAAACAATTATATTTGGAAATATCAAAACACTTCAGGCTTATATAATTTTATTTCCTGAATATTTAAAAAAACATATTTGCAGAACCTTTGGGCCTAAGGTTTTTGTTTTAGACATTTTACCTATTTTTAATTGGTTAATACATATTTTCAATTTTCTTTTGAATTCTCTTTTACAGCTTAGAATATTTTAAATAACAGAATAAAGAAATCATTGGAAGTTTATTTCAGCAAAACGTTTACTTTATTAAGTATATTTTTTACTTTTCATAATCACTGTTTTGCTTCTGTTTGTAAACAGTTTACATTTATTATTTCTTTGTTTATTTGTTTACTTTTATTATTTCTTTGTTTATTCATTGCCTAATCTCAATCAGTGAAATTGCATGGTTCCTAGTATCTGGCTGCATCTCTATAGTTTAATTAAAAAAACAAAAATTATCCGGAGACAAAGGCAGTATGAGAGTTTACCATTGAAACTGTATCTGACATCCATAATTGAAAAGTTTTAATCTCTTTTCCATTAAAATAAAAGATGTAGAAAAGCTGCTTTTACTTGTCCTATGTGCACGGTATGCCAAGATGAGTACAGCTCTGCTTCTTCTCTAATCTCATGAACGATATAAGGTGGTGTGCACATTAGTGAAAAGTTAAAGTTCATTGAAGTATAAAATTTAAAAACAGTAAAGTATGAGTTTGCTGTATTTCTGTAGCTTTGGAAAGGATTCATTTGAATCTCATATGGGGGAGCATATTGTATGAAGTCACACACCGCATTTGTAACATCCCTACAGGTGTATTATATCATGTATGTAACTGGATATGCTTCAATAACATATTTCACACTGGTAGAAGCCATTTCCTTTTGCACCTTATCTTGCTTAAAGTAATTATCAACAAACACCCCAACACTCTTCTACATATGTATTATGACATTAAAAATTAAATTAATTAACACCTGGATAACTAATGATGAATTCCCAGCCTAGAACAGTGGCACAGCTGCACTGCATTCTTTAAGAGGTACAGCAGTGGTTTTCCTGTGATCCAAGTGTTAGTGGCTGATGAAGCAGGGGGAAGGATAATGTCATCAGACTGCTTGACTGAATAGTGAATGGCATTACTAAAGGCACCAGGCTTTTTGTCCGGCTAGGAGTGAAAGCATTTTGAACCATACATCACCTGAAAGGCAAAGACGAGGCCAATAGGCATGTTTTTCCATGCACCTCCAGTACTAGTCACATAAGTTACATATCAGAGAGAATAAATCAGTAAGTGACCCTGGCAGCATAGAGTTTGTAAGAAAAAGAACAACAAGAAAAATGGTAAAACACTAAATACACTGTCAGATCTTTCAGGAACTGAAAAGGCATATTCAAACTCTGAAGTCTCTTTCCCAGGAAATAAATTGATCTGACCGCATAAGCTTCACGATTCAATCAATGTTCCCAATACCAAAAATATTTACTGAATGGAGCACACTGAGCTAGTAGAGCTTTGTACTTACTCCTGGAGTTGAGTTGAGCTTGCCACAAGTTCCGATCCCACTGATGTACATAAAGACCCAAGACACAAAGGCCTAAATATTATTCCTATTAAAATCACAGGTGATGTTAACCAACAGGGTATGTCCACAGCTCCATTAAGTGAAGGTTAACTCTCCCCTGAGTAGTATACAACCCATCCTAATAGCATGGATGATCTGTGAAAAAAAGTGCTACTTTAAGAAACGTTACGTGAAGATTATCTGTTGCTCCTAATCAGGAATGTATACTTTGCTGGGTTTGGCTATTGGACTTGCTGATCTCTTCTGAGCATGCGTTGATCAGTCTAGCTGGGGATAGGTAAGCAAGGTTTGCCTTCCTTCTCTCTGTAGGGGATATGATTGGGGCCCTACCTTTATCTCACATTTGAAAAATCTGAGGTAATTTTGCATTATACTAAACACAGACACATCCAGAGGTCATTAGTGTCTGATGAAGATTCTTATTAAAAGCCTATTGTCCAGAATAGCAACTAGAAATAAAATATCAAAGTCCCTCTGATGTATTTGAATGATGCTCCACTAATCACCTAAAACAACTTCAGAAATGATGTGCTGACTTCATACATCCTATGAACAAATCTCTCCTCTCCTGGGGTTTTCTGAAGAAGCTATTCATGCTACAAATATATATATATATATATATATATGTATGAATATATCCATGCATACATCTAAACAAGCCAAGTTCTAAATACCAGAAGAGAAAAATATAGCATTCACTTGTGGGTTGTGCTTGTGTGTGCTTGTGGGGTGTCCCTTAAAATACTGATCTCTTTCAAAAGAGACTTAATTCTCTGAGAGAGAGAATCTGGGTATACAGCATGACAGAAATCAATATGTCCTTGCATTGGAAGGCAACCAAGTCCAGACCCTCAAAGCTTATTCCAATAACATGTTGAGCATGCCTTTCTCCACTTGTGATACCATAGGTGACTGTAACATACAACAAATATTTTAACCACTGTTTATGGATGTTGCATTTCTAGGTGACTTAATCCCATTACCACATTTTTGACTCATTTCCATAGAAACATAAATTTTTATTCTTAAAATAAAACTGTCTGATTTTTGCATTGTAATTTTTTTTTCTTATTTATTATGTTTGAAAATATTTCCCTTGCTATTTAAAAGATACTCACCATAAACCTTGGCTGCCTGCTCCTACACAGAGAAACAAAGCAGGACTTTAACAGGAGGCAGCTGATCAATTGGAGATCAACTATTCCAGGTTCTTTATCAGATCTATAACTGGTTAAGGAAACAGTTTTGTGGAAAACATTCCATTTGTATGCTTAGCATGTGAATATTCATTTATATTCTGAATGGACAGTCTGGGTGGATTTTATTATTTCCGAAGCTAAATATTTTTTGTGCTTAATTTGACTAAGAGACATATCTGGAAAATTATGTTTCTATATATCAGGTTTTGAAAACAATGTGTGGTCAAAAATACACTGCAAATTTAGCAAGACAAAAATTGTTGCTTTTATTCAGTTCTGTGTCTGTGAGATGGGACGAAGGTGCACTATCCCTCGCAAAAAAAAAAAAAAAAAAGAAAGAAGTAACATGCTTCAAAGACTAGTGTGGGAGATGGAGATCTATTTCAATGTACTGCGGTCTCCATCTTCAGATGCTGTGGTAGTGAGGAACATACCACTACCCAACACAAAAACAAAAGCAACAGATACATATTTATGCTGTTCAAAGGCAATAACTCAAAACTGCAGCTCATGTTTGATATTTTGTTTAGGCTTGGTCCTCAGCAATTCCATATCATAGACATAGTAATAAAATTATATTGGACTTGTTTCAGTTTCTCTTTTAAGTAATAGGAATACAGATCTACTTTCCAACAGTTAACACTTTATTATCTTTTCTATTACTTGTCCCTTAGTGCCTCACTATTAATTCTTCAGCTTGCTTTGCCATAGAAATAGATGGGAAATAGCATATGGAAACATTATTTGTGTCACAAAAATTAATAGTAATGAAATAAAAAATAAAACTAATTAAAATTTTGCTTGTGATGTTAAGACATTTTATTTTGGTAATTTCTTTTAAATTGTTACAGAAGCATTAGAAATGGTGAAAGCAACAGTGTTTCAATTAACTTCACTGAGATTGCAAGGACACTAGATATTTAATTTGGGATTTAAGTCCTCTATGTGCAGCTGACAAGCTGACCAATATAAAGGCCTTTAATAAAAATTACTGCATGTATCGAAGTTCTAAATTATTCATATGAAGAAATGAAATGATCAACAAAACCACTGGATAATTAATGAAGTTGTCATATTGACAAGACTAATAAGCTTCTCCTTGATAAATCATCAGTGATTCCTCTGCTATAATCACAAAAGCAATTCTACTGTATGTTTACAAGCTAGTGGAATAAAAATATAAAACTTAAAAGCAGTTGGCTGAGTTTTGCCGATAGTTGAATGATTTTACATGATTTCACATAACTGGTTACTGTCAGTAGGTAGCTGCTATGGATATGAATTTACCAAACAGAAACTGTCACAGTGCAATGCACATGGAAAATAATTTTTTCCCTGATAATATTTTTGGAAGAATACTAAGAAGAAGAAGCAGCAGCAGTAATAAGATGCTTATACCCACTAAATCTAGTACTGCTGTAATGGGTGAAATGATCTGTAGGTTTCTTATTCTTTAATTAAAGTTTCTATTGGTTTAATCATACAGCATCATAGTAATAATACTGTACTGGATAGATGAAGACAAAGGACATTAGCATAAGGCTATGGGAAGTCAGATGCTGCAACACAGCCCGGCGAGACCTCATCTATATTGCTCTATCTGAGCCTTATGCATCCCCCACCTCTACTTCTGATGGCAATGTCTTAAACTTCTTTGAAATCTTTTGCAGAATATGCCATGAAAAGAAGTTTGCACCTGTAGGACATGGTGGGGCTGAGACTTTGTGTAAAAAAAATCCATCCTCTTATCAGCACCTGGAATGAGCAGAAGTGGCTGAAAGACAGCAAAATATTGTTGGATCTCTTTCCAGATGCATGAACACTGGTGATGGAAAAGACTTTTCTTTCCTGTCTTAGTGTAAGACCTGCCAGTCAAATGAGGGAAGGTGATTTCTCTGTAATATTAAATACATTAATTTCAAAAGTTATTATAAAAAACAGAGGCCTTCACAGGGATAGAGCAGAACAATGGAAGACAGAAACCTGCTGGAAAATTATCTAAGAAATCCTCATAGGATTTGGTTGTTTTGTGCATGTTAACAAAAGCTGTATACATTTACTTTGCAAAAGTCTCGTATCTATGTCTCCTCAGAGTTCCTGGAACAAACATCTGTTGAAGATGCAAACCTCTCAAAACCAAGACGTAAAACACCCTATCATTCAGCTTTTGCCTTCTCTAGTGTTTTTTTCTCACCCATGTAAGTTGTAAGTAGGACTGGGCAATATTGGTAGGATATGTGGAATATCCTATACTGTTTTTCTTCCCCATTCCTTGGTAAACTGCTCTTTGTTCACACTCAAACAACGTTAGGAGTTTCCTATACATACAGGGAGCAGTATATATTTCTTAATCACATACTTTGTTACTGGTTCTGCAGCATAATTAACCAGGCCAGCATAGCTGCCTGCCTTTCTGTGACTCCAGACCACCTGGCTGAAGCTGATGGGGCACCTCGTCCCTGCAGGAGCAGGAGCCAGCCTGAGCCCCTTCCCAAGACAGAGTGGCTACGCAGCGTTACTGGAAGGAAAACTCTCCCTGAAGAGCTGCACTCTGGAGTTGGCAGCAGCCTGCTGGGCTCAGCACGCCCTTCTGCTCCTGCCTGCTGGTGTGGCGGAGCCCAGCAGTGGCACTTTTCTTTCTTAAGAGGCTGGTATGGTGGGAAGCAGGCACCAGCTGCCTCCTTCCCTTGCTGGTTTCACTTGTTCTCAGTCGCACTGTGCCTCTTGGTGTTCATCATGGGGAACTGAAATACAGCCACAGCTCAGAGCAGTTCTCACGTTGGAGGGCAAAGCAACGTCCACTTCAGGTGTGCAGGGCTGACTCACGCTCGCTGAAAACCACACATCACCCTTTCGATTTCAGCGGAGCAACAATACACGGGATTGAAACAATGCTGTGGTGGATCAAGCTCTGAGTCTTTAAATAATAAAGGAAAAGAAGTAAGAAATGGTCCCAATACTCTATCAGCTGACTGTGGGCACATATTTTCAGAATCAGAAAAGCATAAACCCTCTGGGCATTAGTATTTTCAGTTTGGTAATGGAGGCTGTTATGGTTTTTATGGAACTGGCAGCGTCGGTTAGCGGGAGGTGAGAGGTTGTATCACTTGTGGGGTTTTGGGTTTGGTTTTGTTTTCCTTCTTTTCGGGTTTCGTTTCTCTCCCTCATTGTTTTCCTTTTTATTATATTATATTATCTTAATCATTGTTATTATCATTACTATTATTGCCTTTTTAAAATTCTAATTAGTAAACTGTTCTTATCTCATCCCACAGGTGTGGGGGGAGTGAGCGAGCGGCTGCGTGGTTGCCAGTTTAGTGCCGGTGCTTAGTTGCTGGCTGGGGCTAAACCACGACAGAGGCGTTTGCTGTTACAGATAGGAGGGTTTGCAGGGGAAAAGCAGCTTATTCCAAACATTCGCCAAACCCTAAAATTTGCAACCTTTTGTTTAAAGAGAGCTTGTTAAAAATGCAGCTTTATGTCTTCCTCACTGATGAAAGTCATGCAGAGATTTTAACTCCTTACATTAAAGCACCAAAGATGAAGTCAGAACAGCAGAACCTATACTACTATTACTACAGGCACTCCAGACGCTCTCTGTGCTGTCCCAGGAACATCTGCTACTTTCTTCTGGGTAAAAATATGTTGTTTGGAACTTGTCTTCTGTCTACCCAGAGGCAGTGATGGTTTCCATTCCTTTTTAACTCTTACATGGCAAGTTTTGTGGCCTTTTCTAGTCCACACCCATAGCTGCACCACAGTGCGTTCACTAGTCATGTGAGCAGCTGCAGACCTCCATTGATCTAAGTGGTTTAGTGATGCTTCACGCAGCCGAATACTAGGCAGACTTTTTCAAGATGCACAAGGAAAATTCATAGCTTGTTACAAGGGAAATCCCAAACCCTTTCCGGGTGCTCTTGAAGGCTAAAGGAAAATCAGCTTCTAACCAAGAGTGACTCTAACTGGGAAGAGAAGCGACAGGAAGGCAGCTGCTGCTGCACACACATGACGGGATCTCTGTGCCAAGTCCCTAGCAATGCTTTGGGAATAGGGGTGGGAGCACAGATGCATTTAGCTTCCTACCTGGGAAGCTGCCATGTACAGATTAACAGCTATGATCCCACTGTACTGAAAAGAAATAATGCGGGGAAATTTTGTTGCTGCTTTATGGAGAGGATCCTGTTCCCCAGATTATCGGCTCAGTTTCTATTCTTGCTACTGGATCTGAGTTGTAGGCTTTGAAATGAGCCTATTATCAGATTCTAAAGCAACACAGATTTATTTTTTTTGTAAGTATACTATAAAAATAATGTTGGGTACATGCATTTATGACACTTATTCTTCTGAAACTTACATATGCAAATACACTAATGCATTTAGAGGGAGGTAAAAGAACCTTAGCAACATCATGTGTCAGTCCTTTGTGGTATCGGGCCATCTAGTTGCCACTGAGAAACAGTTAAACCACCTTTTGCTTGGGTATTTCTTTAAGTTTATTTGTGAAAACATATTCTAAGCATGTATGTTAAATGTGATAACTTGGCATTGCATTGGCAAATCTGGTTCCGTATCATTTGGATCACAGATTTCACAACATCTTACGCTCCACTCTTACGAAAAGCCAAAGGCAGTGTTTTTGTCAAGTGAGAAGGAATGATATGCTGGGAGACAGACGGCAGAGAATGCATAGCTGGCTGATTTTTTTGGAGGTAGATTGCAGGGATTATGGTGTGGGTTTTTTTTTTACAAAGTGTGGAGGGCTAGCAAAACCCACCATTTCAAGTTTTCTTTATTTCTTATACAAAATAATAGTTTCCCGATTGCCATGAGACAGCACGCTAACGTGTGAAAATACTGTAGCAGCTGTGGTGGCAACACATGTCATTTCTGTGCATACGCTGAGATTTTTCTCATGAGACTCTTAAACATATGCAGTGAAGCATTCAATACACACAGTTAATATCTAACAGTAATTCCTGCATGTGTTTGTGTACTATATTGGCAATATCTGGAAAGACCGCCAGCTTTTACAAATAAAAGAGAGGTATGACAACATCCTGCCAGGATTGCTAATCCCAATCAAAATACAGGGACTGATTTTGTTTTATAGTCATTGTTTGGCATTCCTTATGGAGGAAGTAATTAATAAATCCAGGCAGTAGGAGGACTGTCTCATGGGATACACGATCCTTTTGTAACTTGATTCAATTTTTTTTCTAGCTATAATTCTTCAGCAAATTCTCCACCTTCTCTTCCTTGTGTTTTTATCAACTAAAAAAAAGATAAGAGACAAAAGAATGAAGCAGAAGGACAATGACATTGTCAATGGGACTATAAACTTTATGTTGAAAATTCATCCCTCCGTGCTTTAAGTCAATTCCTGGTGGAAGAGGGCAGCTGATCCTAGACATTATTCAGCAAGCTCCATTTGTATGTTCTTTCACTGGAACACATGCTAGTGAGATGGATGATTAAAATCTTACAAACCCTAGTGGTCTCCCTAGACTCAAACTCTGCTTCTGTTCTTCAGTTTTTCAGAGCATTTCAGAACAAAACCAAAACAGTTGTGACAGAAAGAAATGAAAGCTAAACCATGTACTGAGTGCCAGCCTCTCTTAAAGAGAGGATACGGAGAAACCACACAGGTCGCAGCTCAACGTGGGACACACCTAAACTCTCAGGCAGTAACCGTGTCACTGAACTCGGGATTTCCTCTAGCATCACAGATTTTTAATCGCTTTTTAGAAATCTAATGGTAACTTCTGCTCTGCGCCAAACCAAAATCTGATTAAAAAAATCAGATCCATCATTTAAGATGAAAAAATAATTGAAACCTTTATCCCTTACATTTATTTTTCTGTCTCTACTCAGAGATTTTGCTGTTTACAGCCATATTCTCATGTCTGCAACTTTGCTGGTCCCACCACAGCCAGAGTTAAACCTGAGCCTGTAATCTATTTAACTTCAGCTGATTTTAAAAGAGGTAGAAAATTATTGCTGGCTTGAGTTTATATATGTCACCATATATTTTCAATCTATTTTGCAGCTAAAATTAAATCTGTTTCATTGTGTTAAATAATTCAATATTATTCTTCCCTTGTTGTTGTTGTTTTTTTTTTAAGAGAACAAAGAACAAGTATTCAAACTTGGCAGTTATAAAAAAACCTCCTAAAATACTTCTCCTGTACCAAAGAGCAGGCAAGTAAACGCTAAATCTAAAAATAATGTAATGTAATGGAACTGAACTCTCATTTTTCTGATTGAAATTTATAAAAATCCACATATAATATAAATACTTATCATGTAGAATTAGTACCAGTCCATTCATACCACAAAGCATACAGCCACCTTGATCGCACTTCTTGTAACCTCTATAGGTATGCGTATTTCATATGAATGAAAAAATCAGATTTTCATATTAAATAAACAACCAAGTGTGGATGCTCATGATTCAGAAAACTGTAGTTGATTTAATAAAGTGCTTTAATATTTGGCATTAATCTTGCAACCAGGCCCACGCAACAGATTCTTGTGTGTCTGAGAACCACCAAAATCAGGAAGGCTCTGAGCGAAGTGATATGCAAGGGTGTTCATTGCTGGCTGGTTCAGGGTGTAAGACTTAAGCATTCAGTGGTAAAGTCACAGTGAATATCATTATTATAGCCACACTTATTTAATAAAAAATACACTTCTTTTATTATCTAGCATGTCTGCCAACCATCTGTGTATTGATGGGGGCTATTGAAAAAGAGAGGGAAAACTGGGCTATGAAAGTCCATTTTAAAAAGTCATAAAAATAATAGGCCAAATTTTAGTACTATCTGATTTTTGGAGCTTGAAAAGCCCACTTGGTTTCAGTGGAGCTACACTGATTTTCATCTCCTATGTATTCATTCCTTAACATATACAAAACTTCTGTTACTCATCAGCATTTCTGTCTTTTAAAGTTGAAACAGTTTAAAAAAAAATAAAAACAAACAAACAAAAAAAACCACAACAAAATCCAAACCAAAGACATCCTGCTGAAGCCACTGAAAGTGCAATTACTACTTTACCTTAAATCTATCTATTATATTTTACAATGAGGTTGGATTTGTATAACAATACATGTTATAATACATTTTCTGTTATAATACATCTGCCTAGAAAGATGCTTTAATCTTTTTTTATTATTTCTAGATGAGTCATAATTAGAAAAGGGTATTCACCAAAGTCTGGAATTTTACCCATGTATTTTTGGGATTTAGTGGGCAGCTACAGAACAAAATAATATTCTTCCTTGGTGCTTCAGTCTTGGAAGAAAATAAAACATTTCAACATAAGGCTGCCAAAACAAACATCACAACCAAACTGATAGTGGTTTTGTAATCATTCTGCATATTTTATTGGCAGGCTACATTTCTGAGGGGTTTGTGACGAATGCAACTCAATGACAAACTGAGCTCTGTCTATGAAAAATCAATTATTTTGATTGGATTTTTAAAAGGCATTTCAATATGGTACCATTGCACATCACTTATGAGGCTTGAAACGCACCAGAGCACAGCATTTCCCATTTAGCAAGCCAAGAATATATCTAATAGACTATAGAAAAGTATTTCACTGCATATGCAACTACAGTTTTCAGCTGGGAGAAAGGGGATCATTGATCTGATCCACAAGCATCTCCTTGGAATGATTCCATCCTTCATGAAAAGTTCTTCCCCAAGCCTGCACATCACCTGGAGCTCACATGAGCTCCCAAATCAGGGTCATAATTCTGTATACACATGCATGAGTGCTAATTTTCCTGTCAGTAACCCTGTTGAAATAATTGATTATTCATAGACAGATTTTTCATTGGCATACACTAGACATGACCCATGTAAGTTTTTGCAGGAACAAGATCAAGGTGTAAGTAGTTTGCAGAGAGATACATTTCCTTTTTGACAGGGATTTAAGATTAAGGATAAGCTGAGTCCACATAAAAAATAGGAGAGGGCTAATGAAGGTCAAGCTCTGAAATACCCAGCCTGAAGTATATATAGGAATTGAAATAAGATGTCATAGACAGTATTTAATAGTCAATAAAGGATTAGCATTCAGATTCTGCAATTCACTGTCTCCAGCTCCTAGATATTAGTGCAATAAATCTTGCAAGTATTAAAATATATGTAAATGTGGCCTTATTTTCTTTGCAGGTATTGCACCCTTGAAGTTCACATTTTCAAGTTCACTGTAATCATTAGAATTAGGTAGTTACTGAAAGAATAGATTTTCACATTGCTACAAGCCCTTAGAGATTTCAGGAAAATACCAGGTTCTGCAAGACTCATGACAGAACCGCTGGAACTGGCTTGTGAAGGAAGCTAGCAGAACAAAGTCCAATCCCCTGTTATTTCAGGTGGCCATATGATAGAATCTGTTAAAAAATAGTATTAATCTCCTTCTTAGAACTAATTAACTTTTTGCCCCCATGAATCCCAGTGGGAGACTCTATCTTCCAGCATCTCGTGACTCTGACAGTTAAACACTTCTTCATTTTCAACATACGTTTATCTGCAGCCATCTTATACCTAACTACTTCTCTAGTGATATTTCCCCTTAGCTTTTTTCCCATTTTGTTTTTCCTGCTGTGGCAGTTTATTGACAGCAATACTGAAGCCTCATTTCTTTTCCATTTTGTCTAAGACAATATCCTTCATTTTCCTCTCTTGTAATATTCGCTATCCCTAGTCACTCTAGTAGCTTTACTCTGCATCTCTCCTAGTCTGTTTCCTTTTTTGAAACTGGGTGAAGAGGACTGTACACTGTGTTCCAGTGAGAGCCTACCCTGTACAATGGCAGAAATACCTGTCTCTACTAGTATGATACCTAGTCACATCCTAGGGTCACATTTCCCATTCTCAGGGCTAATTCACATTGGTAGCTCAAATATCCTGGTGTTGCTCAGAGGAACCAGAGACTTCTCTTCCTTAGATATTTCCTTCTTATCACACATCATGCAGGTCTTTCCATGTAATAACTTTGTCAACAGCAAATTTTGCCAGTACAGTCTTATTTTAATACTGAACTTATTAAAACATTAAATAATGCTGATCCCAATTCCTGAAGAACCCCACTAATGAACGTATGATTCTCCTAATTTACACATTAATATTTGTTTTTCATTCAGTTTCAACTGCTTTACAATTGCTCCACTAAATTCCAGTCTTCTCATGCTTCATTAATTACATTATATCAAATGCTTTAGTGAATCCAAATAAAGGATGCAAGCATGCAATAGAACTCCATTTATAAAATCACTACGTACAATACATCCACATAACTTTTATCATTTTTTCCCCTTAATGTTTTGTATTTCATATTTTTTAATCTATGTTTGTTCCAGAACCTTAACTATATTGAGATGTAACCAGCAGGCCTGTTTACTTTCATGTCTCTCCTATCAAGGTCTTGGTTCTTCACGGTTCATCTGATAGCAGAAGTTAATTTCCTTAATTTTTCAAATTTTATATCTCTGAAAATATTTATCCTTCCATTTAATTTTGGCTGAATGAATTAACGACTGCTCAATTAGATATTACCATGGCAACAGTCACAGAAAACAAAATATTTTAAAAATAAAACCTATAGAACTGATTGACAATTTAGTGAAGAAATCTGTTGGCTGCCACTTACAAGCATAACTGGGTTACTATTACTTTACTACTGACACTATACAATATATTTCAGGAAAGTCAAGTTATTTCACTGACATATTGGAATGAAACAGTTCCCAATATTTATCTTACTAATAACACTACAGATGATTCATGTCTGTATTCAGATCTGTCCTGTGAGAAACACCAAAAACTTTCCTCCCACTGTACTTCCCCAAAGCAATCTTGATGTTAAAGAGATTCTGTTTTATTCATCCTTCCCGCTACTCCACAAGCAGTAATAAATTTTTACTCCAACACATTT
>VZTV01116049.1:0-17427 GCA_013400875.1 Anhinga rufa
CAGAGCAACTCAACTCACTCCTGTTGAAGGTCACTGGACAATTTTCTCACAGTCCATTAATTTTTACCCAAGTTCAATGAGGAAGAAACAGCACACTGACTCCACCTTTGCCAGACTGGACAAGCACTGCACCCTCTCTTCAGGGAGGAGAACAGCAATGCCACTGCAGCTGCCTACCAAGAGATTAGTTAAAAAAATACAAAACAAAACCTCTCCAAGCTCCCAACAACTGCAAGAATCCATACCTGAACCTGTGGCAAAGCACAAGAAAAATTTACTCAACGTTTAGAACCACAACCAGAGTCCCATTGTTTTGACAATTCTTCTCAAAGTGTCTTAGTGACAGGTCTGTATGTAGCACTAAAGCACACGTGACTCTCCACAGCTGCTTTTTAAACCCTGTCCCTGGCCTTACTGTGACACAATGCTTAGTACGGCCCTTGCTGTGTAGACTGGGCAGCCTCCTCAGTACCTTCTGGAAAGAAGCGTGAAAATGAAATTGCAGATGCAAAACACCGCTGCTTTCTGGGACACAGGCAAGTTTTGAAAAAGCAGCAGAAGGGGAAACAGTTCAGAACTCTTCATTTTCTACAACATCCAGAGCTGCCATGGATTAGATAACATGGCAGGTAGGCTATGGGGATTGCACAGTCTGAAGAAAGACACTGCCATCTACATGGAAGCTTTATTAATTTCTCCACCCAATAAGACCATATGCTCCCATTTTGCATGAACTATATAATGCCACATTTGGCTCTGGAGAGGTGGCAAATGCCACAGCTGTTCTTGGTTAACTCTACATGACCTCTTCCCCCAAAAAAACTTGTGCAACCCACTCTTGGTGCTTGAAAGCACCTTTCCAGGTACCCAAGGAATAGACCAAGTTCAAAAGAAACCCTACCATGACCATGGGGATGCAGAGACTGTCACAAATCCTCAACAGGAACTCAGAGAAATTGCTCAGTGTGTCCTTGCTCTCAGAGTTGGGGGCAGTGAAAGCATTCTCCTGGGCCATGGGGTCACTCTGGAATTCCACTGCTAACCTACAAACACACAACAGATACCAGAGGGGAGAGGAATCCTCCTCACTCTGTAAAGGAAGTCAGAAAATACATTTCCATCACAACTTTCACCATTAAGGACCCCAAAAACACTCGAAGGGTTAGAAAGACAGAAATCTGGCAATCACACAGAGTTACCTCTTGAGTGAAGCTATTAAAAGTCAGCAATGTTGCACAACAGTACAAGTTGGGAAAGGAAGACTTAGCTTCTGTGAAGAAAGCATCTCCTGTGGGAAGTCCTAGTGTGGCAAGACTAAAGGTTCCCAGCCAAGCCAGGGTGCCTGGAGCACAGTACAGCAAACCTCATGAAAATCAGCCAGGGGACCATTCAGCTGATCTAAAAACCATGACAGAACCCGAGTGCCCTGTAACACCATCCCAAGACAGTGGGTCAGTGCAGACAGGGACACCTGCTTCTGACTGAGTTATCTCAGCCAAACCAAATGTAAGTGATGCAAAGCAAAATAAGTAAGTTGGCTAGACTTCCCTAACAACAGATCCAATCTCATACACCACCGTCTGCTGTGCAGCTAAGGGTGAGAGATAGCTCTCATCCGGAAAAACAGGAAAAGTTGGCGCCTATAAACCCACTTGCAGTTACAGGTCACAGACATGAGCAAATCCAAGGCCAGCATCTGAGGCAGATACATATTTGTTAAATGGTTAATCCCCTCCAGCAGTGAGACCACATACCCCAGGGCACAGGAATATGGTTTCACACATACCTTTCAACCATTCTTAAATAGTCACCAGTTTCGGCTAATTTTCAAGCAGTTCCTCAAAGGCCAAAGACATGAAATAAACTGATAGGTCCCAGGCAAATTTCTTGGGAGACACATACAGGTGTCACAAAATTTTCACTACCACTACATATCCCTCCTTCTTTTGTTTCACTGACAAGTGCCATGCATTGAACTCACCTGTGATATTTCATTGGTAGGGTTGGGTAGAGGATCAGGCAAGGACAGGAGGACAAAAGGACAGACGGACATGGACACACACACCACCCATCTGCCCACCTCCCTGACTTTTCCTCACCTGCAAGCATTTCTGAAACTTTCCAGGGTGTTGAGCAAGAACTGGCCCTGTCTCTGAGGAACTCTGCTGAGATTTCTGTTTGTTGGGTGACTCTGAGACACTGAGAATAGGAGATCACCCTGTTAAAGGACAGAAGTCTTTAAAATCTTATGTTCACTGTCAGGAAAAAATACCTTTCTTCTCTGATGCCAGCAGCAGGAGGAACAACAGATTTCCCTTCACTCACTTCTTTCACTTAACTGTTTTTTTACTACTGCGCTTTCCCTAGGGAGAGCAGAGTTAGAGAGGTTCTGTGCTCTTCCTAGAGAGTACAGAGTTGCAGAGCTACTAGTGCTGCACTGTCCTGCCTCTACAGTCTGTACTGCCATGGTTTGGTCTAATCTGATTTTTAAGCAGCTCAGCTAACAGAGCTTCAAACCCTTCTGGGAAAACTCGGTATTTTTTTTAAATTTTGTTTCTTCCAAGTACTCTTCAGACAATGCTGAACAGTTCCTCTCCTTGTTCAGCACTGAAATCTTAGAAGTTCTCTACTTTGGCTCAGATTTGTAAGCAACTATCCATGTACTAGCTCTTGCTCCTACACAGCATCCCACTGAGTTCAGCCAGAAGCCAAATGCAACATCAGAGTTAATCATTTGCCCAGACTAGGAACCACTTGGAACTCAAAATCTGCCTTTAAGCCTTAACCTGTTGTGGTGGTCTTCTCCAAATACTACCAGACGAGGACATGGCAACATATTGGTGCCTGGCAGTTCAGAACTCCTTCTCCATTTGATGCTGAGATACCTTAGTACAGGTACAATCATTTCCCCTTTTCTCCCATTAAAGACAGCCTGGATGTTCTCACTGTCTGCCTAATTTCCTTACTGTGAAGCTCCTTATTCTGAATGGGACACCAAGCTCTGTGCGTGTGCAAACGGAATGACTGACAACTGTTTATGGGGCGGAAAGCAGTTCTGCCTTCTCCAGGCAGAGAAGACAGAGATCTGGTACCACAGAATTTGGGCCTAAAGATAGTTCATTAGGCACTTGGAGATCCAGTACTCCAGCAAGATGCTCTTGCCACTATGGACATGCAGTCTAAACAGACGTGGCCCTAAGCCTAGTGCAAGAAGGCTCAGCCCTTTACTTTTCACTAGCCATGTGTAATGGGGACTCTCTCCAGAAGTGCATAGGTCCCAGCAGCACATCACACTAACTACATATTCCAGGAACAGGAAAGGATTTGCAGTTCAAAGAGTGGCTAACAACTCCCTTGCTGAGGTATCACAGTGCACATGTGATAACCCTCTTGGTCTGAGGGCACAGCAAGAGATGTTCATTGCCAAAAAAATAGATTGACTGACACAGCCTACAAGGTGGGGGTCTGAAGAAGGGGAAGTTCAAATGACCTTGGAGTACTGGACACAGAGAGCAGCACACTCAAGTGGTGCCCCACAAATCTTCATTCAGTTAGAAAGACAACGTTCACCAGCGTCCATCTTCAGCCACTTCAAAGACAAAGACTGGTACCATCTCAAGGTATGAGGATAAAAAGAAACACCAGAGAACCCAACAGCCATAGGGTAAGGGGACAGAACATATATACAACATCCACATAGTGTGCTAGGCAGATCATCCCTGTCCTGCTTGGTCCTACCAACAAGCAACAACTTTTGACTTACTGCATGCCTCTTGCTACCCTGTGGTGGGGAAAGGTCAGCACACCGCTTCAGCACTGCCTCCAGCAGCTTCTGCAGCTCCTCATATGGGACTGGAGGAGAATTCAGATGGTCCTTCCTGAACAAGTAGAGAGAAAGACATCATGCACATTCCCTGATGGGGACATTCTACGTGGGAAGGCAACACCAGCAGAAATAATTGCTGTTCTGACAGCAATATGCCATTGCCACTTCTCTCTAGCACAGCATACTAAGGTCACAATATCTGAACAGTGCCTTCATCCAGATGTGAGCCCAAACACACCCTCACTGCATTCACTGTCCGCTCCTGCTACAGTCAGGAAGCATATGACTGTAGAGAGTCTTATGCTTGCTTTTACCTATCTGGAGGGGGCACAGAGAGGGACAAAACTACAGCAGCCACAGTACAAGCCTACCTGGGACGCTAGGTCCTTGCTGCAGCAACTTGCTGCC
Organism: Anhinga rufa; assembly: GCA_013400875.1. Lineage (NCBI taxonomy): Eukaryota > Metazoa > Chordata > Aves > Suliformes > Anhingidae > Anhinga > Anhinga rufa. The sequence continues at coordinate 4,235 of VZTV01116049.1, forward strand.
TACCACAGCTTCATTGCCCTGGCAGCCTTCTGAGGCAGGTGGGAAGCTAGCTCTGCTGTACCCACGCCTGTCTCAGCCAGGAGTCCCACTGCAGAGCACACTCACCCACACAGCCACAGGGGAGCCGCAGAGACCAACATGGCATCAACAGATCTATCTGAAGAAAAGCCTGCAAGTACTTTCCTGCCTACCTCAGGAAAGCTGCCACAGCTCTCACAGCCTCCACTACCACCTCCAGCACTGGGCAGTTCACTGTCTCCATCAAAACATCAATGGCTTCTATACATACACCTCGGTTTGTGAATAATTTGATTTCCACTGGTTGCCTGCAAAGAGGAAACAGAGTAAACAAGGAGAATATTGCCAGAGTTAAGTAATTGTAGTGCCCTCTCCCCATTTCACCAAATGGACAGCTGAGCCGTGAGATTCCAGCCATGCTTTTCAGTATTCAGAGCCAGCTGCTCTCAGGAGGTAGTCTTGAACTTCAGCAGGTGGAGGCTTTGCTACAAAGAGTGAACTTCAGCAGGTCTGGAGCCTTACCATGATGAAAAAAACCCCACAGCCTGGATAACTGTGTAACTGCACCAGTGAACACTGACAGGAAAAGCACAAGAAAAACAGGCTTTGCAAAATACAGTGATCTCTCTGCCTAGGACTTTATGCTGAGGCCATCTGCTCTGGAATTTGTGGGTTCATCTGGCAATTCATATTTCTGAGTAAACAAGCAAACACCACCAGCCTAGAACAAGGACGATGCCATGAGAACAGCTTCTTTCACAGTCCTATAGCACTTCTAATGCCAGATGCTGGCAGGACAGGGACTTTCATGAGCTTGAAAAGTAATCAGGAAAATAAACACAATCCAACTGTTTTGACAATTCTTGACAGTGATCTTGACATCTGATCACCTTGTGGCACAACACCATTGAGCATTCAGCACGAGAGCATGGAGGGATGACAAACCATTAATCCCATTATTGGACAGAGCTGTGTAAATGGCAGACTGTGCTCATTTGGCTCCTGGCAAGTCAGGTACAGTCAGGAAGGCAGAAGGAAGACAGGCAGCTACATGCGGACAAGAGGCACTAACAGCCTGCCAGAAGGCCTCTCCAAAGTGAAGCAAGAAAAGCAGTACAGCATGACAGGAGCCAGACTTGGGAGCCAAAAGTATTCCCTGTTATTCAGTTTTCACAGACATGCCTGACTAAAGCAAGCCAGGAGCACGTGCTCCCATGCACAAATGGGAGAGAAAAATGTGCTTCAGTAGAAATTACACCAGTAGCCCAGCTACAGGGCGAAAAAGTGAACAGAGGCAGAACCACTCTTTGTATTCACTCAGTGGGATGAAATCCAGCTTGGCAGCCACCTCACGTTCTGCTGCAAGAAAAAGCCATGAGGTGCGCAAGGCAAGGAAAAGGCCTTGTGGAACTTGGGCGCCAGGAGCAGCCTCTGGCCCAAGCCATAAGTGATGTGCTGAATTTTCAAATTGTTTCTACTTACACTGTAATTCTATTAATCCTCTGTATCTCCTTTCTTTAATCGCTGACCTTCTGAAGTAAAATACATCAGGGAAAAAAAAGAAGTCTTCACTGACTCATGCAGGGAGGAAGGGATGGAGGAGTATTGCTGACTCATTCAGGAGGCACAAACCCACTTGCAATATGGTGCACTACAATGTCTTTGGGGCCTGGGAGAAAAGTGTCAAGGACAGCACTTGTGCAGCTTCCTGCAGCCCCTCATCTTTGGGCCCCAAACTGTGCCTGCCAGTCTGGTTGTGCTGGGAGAGCCAAGGGGCACTCCAGGGAGAGCCACACACCATTCCCAACACACTGCCAAGGGCAGCAGTACATCCTGCTTGGACAACACCAGAGTGTGGGGCTCACTTACACAAGAAAATCCAGCTGCAAGGAAAAACCAAGAGGAGAGGTTCCAGGATGAGGCCCTTTTCCCCACTATGAGATAGTTTTAAATAAAACATCATTTCTAAGGAAAAGCTCAGAGAAACAGAATGGGTGTGCTAGAAAATTAGAGTAAATGCACAGAGCGTTCTCTTTGTTTTACAAGCATAAACACTGTAATTAGTGTTTCCCACTGGTTTCTCTTTTTAACAGATCCCACACTGGCATCACCACACTGTTTTAGCACTGCTGCTTTTCCTTCTCTTTTTTACCCTGCCACTTGCTACAAAATTGACTATGACATTTCCAAAATTCAGCTCAAGGGTTCTCTTGGGAGAACTAACTGGCAAAAACAAGACTCTGTCACTAGCATGACAGGATGGGAACAAGATCATAGAGGCAAGAACAGGAAGCACAGAAGAAAAACAAGCCAGGTTATGTTATTCCTTAGCAGAAAACAAGAGGAAAAAGTGACAGAAGGCATTAATATTTCGGCCTAGAACTTGGTTTTGCTGTTTGAATTTAGCTCAGATGATGATACAAGACTAGAAGCGATGGAATTTGCACGTTCTGTTTTGTCAGAGAGGCACACTTTGCAGGAGCTGGCCTGCTCACATATGCCTAGACCTTCCTAGTCTTCCCTCCTGCTCTATCTACAGCTGAAAGGAGATTTCACCTCCCAGACTGGCAAGGAAGCAGGAAGAGGCAGATAAACTGGTGGATGCATGTGCAAAGAGGACAAGCTGGGAGGTTCAGAAACAACCATCAGGCCCTTCTTCACAAGAAAAAGGGAGACACATTTGTTCAGCAACATCTTTCAAGCACAAAGGCTCTGGGGCTGCAGATATTTGGTCTCGGACGAAAACCTTAAAAAGCAAAAGCACCACAGCCTCCATTTTGGGGCACCAAACTCTGCCTGTGCAAGCCTGATGGGGGTACTCCCTTACCGTTTCAGTATTTCAGCAAAGAGCAGGAGCCCTTGTTTGTGCAACTCCACATTGTTCAGCTGCAGGACATCTTGGAGGCTCCTCACCAGAGATTCAATGCCTGCGCATGTTCAAGAGAAATCAGAGAAGGTTTTTAACACCCTAAATTCCAGGATGAAAGCAAAATTCATTTTTAAAAGGAAGGAAGATTTGAAGAATTATTCTTCTGAGCTACCAACAGAAACAATGGCCGAAAACTCCTGAGTGTTCACTTGGCTCCCTGATAATAGGCCCCAACCTCCACTGCTGGAGGTTAGTCCAGAAGAACAGAAGGAGTTTAGCTTTTCTTCCTAAATCCATTCTTGGCATGTCCACAGAAACACCTAATAGTAACTTAGGTAGTGTCAGTCATGATAACTGGTTATTATAACAAATGCATGCTCATCAGGAACTCATTAGGACAGTGACACTGTAAATTCAAACCATGTTGGACATCACAAACATGTCTGATAAGTACTCATTTGCAGTCCTTAATCCATCCTGACTGGAAATTTTGATTGTGTGTAAAGCGTTGAAATTCAGCTAGAGGCACAACAAATGCCCACAGCATTATTTCAGTCACTCTGTCAGAAAGGTTGGTGACTCACCATAGACTGTGTGACACTTTGAGAAGAAAAGGCGCTCTTCAGTTAGGAGGAGCAGGCAGCAATACAGTGACCAGATGAGAATTTCACTGTTGCACGAGAGACACTCAAACAGGAATTCTGCAAACACACACACATACAAAAAAGGTCACCCTGGTAAGAGGCAGTCTGCTCACAGCATGGCACAGCTGTTCCTAGAATAGAGCAGAGGAAGGAGGAGGAAACGAGGAAGCATAGCAACAGCCACAGGGAGAATGGTTGTATTATGAAACAGCAGGAATGGAGAATGGAGTGGATGCTTGGGGGTATGCTAGTCTTCAAAACAAGGTGACTGGAGAGCAGAATCCCGCAGGCAGGCATCTTTCCAGCACAAACTCAGCAGGCAGGAGCTGAATTGTGGCTCTAGCCTTTGGCACAAATGACAAGCCACAAAGCAAGCTTTACCACAGATGTAGTGATCTTTTTCTTTTCCTCAGAACTTTTACATCACCCAAAAACTGTGTAAAATGAATGCATTTCTGTCTTTTGGGATTACAGAGAAATAACAAACCATCTCCCACAGCCGTGTTCTAAAGCTAAATCCTAGACCAAAATCTATGCTAACTTACAGTATTTAGTGGGATAAGATGGAGCCCCAGTCTGTTTAGGCTTGTATCTAAGGTTCTGCAAGAAGGACCCTGACCTAAAGAACTTGTCCAAATTCTTGCTGTGGAAACTCCATTCTGCCTGTTGCAAGCTGCTTCTAAACTTTCAGTTGAAAACTTATTCTCCCCTTCTATTCCTAAAATCACATTAGCCATTTTTACTGGTATAAAATGGTCACTGCACACATTATGCCATCAGTGGATTTCATGGAGCCACACTGATTCCTAGAACAAACAGCCAGGGAGTGCTCTGATACTGGGAAATGAACAATAAGATGCTACTGCATCTATTCACCTGGGACATCTGCATGGATAAAAGCAGGAGCATATCTGCTGGGAGAGTGAACCAGCACTGCAGCCACACAGTGAGAACTTACTGCCTGTAGCATCTCATCTCTGGTCAACAAAAGCTGTCAGGAAACAAAAGTCAAAATGAGAGAGGAAGTTAACTATGCAGATATGAGTAAGAAACAGTTTCCTCTACATTTTAAAATTTAAAACATAAATTAAGATCTCTCTTCTGCCATGTATTTCATGGACTAAACTTGCTATGGCAAGATATAATATTGGACCAAATACAGTTTAAAAAAAAAAAAAGGGCAAAATGAGAACCACAACAGAGAAGATTATGAGTAATAGCTCTGCCCCATGCTTAGTCATGCTGTGCTACAAATGCTGTATCAGACCTCAAGGGTGAGTGAGTAAAATCAGCTGAGGCCAGGAGTAAAATTTTCCCCCTCCAGGATGCAGGAATGAACAATGAGGTGATCTATGGGGGTGTTCCCATTTCCCACCGTGGCCTCTATTGCTGGGCTTGGCAACAGCATACTCAAGTGCCTCAGATAAAGATTCAATACAGGCCAGCAAATTCTTTAAATCTACCAACAATTCCCTACTACTTCAGCAATCACCTTTTTGAGAACAAGTGGCAGTGGATTTTCCCCTTCTAAAAAGTCAGGGTTCTCAGACTCCTCCTCTGTCTTTGAATTATTCATAAGAATGGATACAAAATGGTCGGTTTTCAGCAGCTCCTTTAGCAAACCTGCAAAAGGGGGAGCAAGAGTGAGCACCATACTGGGCATAGCAAGGATTATATTAAACACAGGAGTATTTACAGCCTAAGACTTGTTGCCAACTTCCTCCCCTTTCCTGCACTAAGGAAAAGGCCCTCACCTCCAGTTTAGGTAGCTTCTTCGCACTGTGACCCCAGATACTGCCATGAGCCCCATGTCTTGCAACCCCTCGCTGCTGATGCTTTTTGCTGGGTCTGATCTGCTCCCTGTTCCTTCTTGGAGACGTGTACATGCACTGGCACATGATCTCAGGAGCACTCTACTTGCATTGTCTTCTGTGCTCCAGTACCCACCCCTTAAATTGTTTCTTGGGAGAGCTCTTGACCTGCGTTTTTCTCCAAGCTACAGTCAGTGATCCAACAATAACTAGATAATTTCCCTGGAATACTTCCTAGAGAACTGGCATTTATCTTCCCCTTCTACTTTCACAGGCTCTTACTGAAACAGCTACATTTAGCTAAAGGATATCCACACACACAAAAAAGCCCTCAGTAAAAAAGTATAGAGCACTGCTACAGGTATTGATGCAAATCATCAGTGCATGTCAGTATAAATCCACAAGAGGTATCATCTGAGCTATAGAATTCTACTTTCAAAGGAATCATCATCCATTTCTAGTAGCTGAGTAGATGATCCGAGGAGCAATCCAGTAACGGTTTACCTCCTACAAGAAAAAGGAATTCCCTGGATGGTTTACAAACAAGCAAAGTCAGAAAGGCTGAAAGTGCTCCCCAGTAACAGCTCATACGTGCAGTCAGAAGCATAAATGCAAGAAAGTGCCACTTCCACATTAGCTTTCTAACCTAAATAGCATGATGCCCCACATCTGAAGACCACATTTGTTAGACCCCATGCCACTGCTCTACAAAACTCACCTGTCTGTGCATAGTGTTTGCATTCGGACACTTTGAGGGATAGTCTGTTCCTAGCATGAAACATCAAATTGAGACAGGCTGGGCCACACTGCAAGCTCTGAAGAGACTCTGAAGATTAATCAGTGCTAGGCAAATGTGGGGCTCAAGGGACAACGGAGAGCTGGGGGAGCTCAGCAGCAGGTCTGGGTCATTTGATTGTTATGCAGTACCAGAAAGGATTGACTGCTTCAGACAAGAAGCAAAAAGCTCCTCTAGGGAACAACCCACATGAGAGTGTCTAAACCAGCCAAGGATTTCTTCCTCTTTCTAAGCCTTCCCTTGCACCTTGCAGTTTCTGTCAACAATGCCTTACCCAAACAATTAACCTGCAGCTCCTTTGTCTGCGCACGCGCCAAGGTATTCAAGAAGAGACCACACAGCTTTTCTTCAAAGTGTGCTGAGAGCCGTTCTGTGCCAAGAGGAGAGGAGTACAGCTTGCCATACATGTAGCAGACAGCAGCCTTTATACCTTCATTTGGGTATGTCAAGCCCATCAGCAGATGATCCACTAAATTACCTAGCATGAGGAACAGAAACGGCAAACACTCACACCAGTGAACTGATTTTTTGAAAGCACCAAACTATTTTCCTTGTAAACTTGCAAAAGCCCACTGCACAGACTGGTGTATGCAGATTAATGAATGCCACAATTAGGTGATGTGCTCACCACCACCTGTCCCTCTGAGCAGAGGTACGGTACTAAATGGCTAGAGGAGCTCACTGTTCACCACATGAAGATCCATCATCCCAGCTACTTCCACAAACAGCTAAGCTTGCTCACCAGACCCCCAGGGGCTGGACCAAGGAAAGAAAAACTAAATGTACGTTGCCTGTGAGGCAGACCCACAAACCCCAGTTCACAGAGGCTGGTTTTTCCAGGCTGGCTAAGAGCACAATGAGAAGCCTGATATGAAGGTACTGACCTGCAACCCAGGAGGCCTGAATGCCACTCCCACTTCTGGACAGACTTCTTGTGTGACCTTCGTGAATTCACACAGGGGAAGGGGGAGTGCATGCATGCATGTGTTATTAGGGCTATGAATACTACCTGTCAGTGGGGCATGACACATTACTCACTGTGTTCTACCACCAGTATATCAGCAAAGCCTGGGATGGCATCTGCCAGCTTGCCCAAGAGAGTGAACGTGGGCAGGCTGCCTCTCATAGTAGCTGCTTTGCACAGCTGTACAGGAAACAGAGAAAGAAAATGTTTGACTGGTGAGGACGCAGTCCAAAGGCAGAAATGCACCCAAACTACAAAGTTCTCAGTGATGCATAATCCTCCAGAATAGGATCTTTTCCTAAGCTGGGTCCTCTTTACCACTTAGGATAAACCACAGGAAAACCTCAAACACACCACTAAGTCTCCAAAATGTCTTTTAATTAATCCAAGAAATCTCTTGCTTGTTGCTCCTTCTCTTCTCTCTCCCCTCCAGCTCTTACATGAGCAGATGAACCAGTTGAACTTCTCCCCACTTTCGCTACTTCCCAATTTTTTGTACCCTGAGGGACCATCACAAACTTAGGAATGAAGAGAGCAAAAGTCCACGTCACAGGTGGGGAAAACTCCCCATATCACTAAAACAGTAAGGTGGGAAAAGAAGAATCTTGAGGAAGCCACACAGCTTCACAAGAGCATTGTGAAGCCATAGGGCTGCAAGGCATCATGGCAACAATAGGAAAACTCCAGGTTAGACACCAACACTGCCAAAATCACAGCAGGGGAGCTGGCACTAGGACATCGCACTGCAGCAGAGGCTGCATCCCAGTACAGTAGCCACAGTTTTGCAGGGCCACTCATTCCCATCTCCTCAACCTCTAAAGGACTGAAAGCAAGGGCAAGGAATTCATCTTCACTGACCTCCTTTTGGCTTTCATCCAAAATGCAGCGTAAGTACTGTTCTGACTTCAGCTCCACTATAAGCTGCACCAGAACTAGGCAGAAGAAACAGGATCAGTAATTCACGACCAAGAGCACTCACAATCCATCTTCTGCAGGGCTTTAGCAGATAAGTGAGCAAAGAGCTTCAAAATTAAATGAGCACGGAGGTGCTGAGAGAGCAGGGTAACATTGGCATTCCCAGCACTATTACTTCTGATAGCCCAGCACGAGCTCTCTGCAGCAATGTTACAGCAGTCCCGTTCTAGCTGCACTACAAACCATGCATGGAAATGAACTGCAAGCGACAAACTGAGCATCAGGACACCAAGTAAACGTAAGAAACCAGGAAAGGAAGGAAACAAAGCCCTAGCTTAAAAGCATAAAATTTCTGTTAATTGAATAGAGCATGCTTCCTATAGTATAAAAAGTGGCCTTTAAAAACATATATTTCCAGAGAAGATATCAGAAATGAAACTGCTAAGTATCCTTAGGTGCAGACTGAGAGCTCCTCCTCCAGCTGCTACTGTCCCCAAGGTAACAGTGCAGTCCATCAGCCATTCCTCCCCACCACAGTTATCCCATATACCTTGCCAGACACCTTTGTGGTACTGTTCACCTCCTCAGCCCCAAGTGAGGGCTGTTATTTTTGGTTCACTGCAACTTTAAGACTCTGTCCACTCTGTCCTAATAAGAGGAATCAACAAGAAACTATGTTTACCAGGTACTGGCTGCACATCACCTGGGGTTTCCCTAACAAAATCACAAGGGAGTTCCCTGATGCTGGCAGGCTGCCTCTGCCTCCACACATACACCAGTGGACCAGTTTCAGGAAGCAAAGTTCCTCTTCTGCTATTTTTAGAGCCTGGGCACCTGAATGTTCAGCAGATAAAGTTTTGACAATAGCTCCCTTACTGAGACACTGTGCAGAACATTGTTCCATAGGATGTGGTAAGGCTGTCTTGGATGTATCTTGCTGTCATGGCATGACTCATTTGAAAAACACACTCTTTTGATTTGTACTCTAGGAAAACATCATTAAAAAAAAAAATAAAAACACCACACCAAAAACAAACCAGAGACTTCTAGGTTCACCATCTCTTGGTATATCCAGGGCAATACTGGAGGTTTATCCAGGAGGCCTACTTTAGCTAAAGAGCTACGCATCTCAGCAGAGGCGTATCTTGAGATAGGTGATTTATAGATGGTTTAATGACCCTTTCTTGCCCTGAACTCTCAGAATCTCTATAAACTTTAAAAGATTTAGGTAACACTAAGTTAAAGTTCCACTGTTTGAGAGCATCCATCTCTCAACAGACTGTAACATGACAGAAAGACTTCTCACCTCCTCAACACTATTTCAAGCAAGTGCCTGAAAACTGAAACCCCTCAGGGAGGGGGAGCTGGTCACACCTCCTTTCATCTTTCTTGGCTGGACAGGAAGAAATCATTCCACTGCTAATATCACTAGACTCAGCAAAGATGCCCAAGGTTAAGTGGACTGCAGAGATTCCTTTGTCAGGCCTAGAGGCATTTCCTTCAGATTTCAAATGAAGGACTGCTCACAAAGAGGAATCTGCAGCTTCTACAGCACCCTCTGTCCTGAGGAGAAAGCAGGAGATCCCAAAGCTCACTGAAGCCTACAGGAAGATTTCCATTTGCTTTGAGACTTCAGACAGGTCCAAAGATGCCAAAGATGAGGCATTGTTTACACTGTTAACCATCCGACACTAAATTCATGGCACACACAGAACCTGTGAGAGAAATGCTAAATATTTAAATCTACATGCACTTCCCTGCCCCCAAATATTGGAACAGTCTGCACGTCACTCTTACATTGATAGAAAATAGATGCTCTTCCCAATTCAAGCTGTGTAGAAGCTGAGCATCTCACTATAGTTGCAGACAAGACAGTGCCTCCCTTCACAAACTGTCAGTAATTGAGCCGTGGCATCTGCCTCTCACCTTCTACAAATAGGTCCAGGGCACCGCTGTCTTCCACAGTATGCAACAACCCTAAAAGATAAACCACAGTCAGTCATGGAACTCATTCCTGCTTGTGATCATCAGTGCTGTAACGCCTTCTTGTAAAAGATTTTTTTTCCCCGAACTGTTTTGTTTTCCCTGCTTCACATGACGCCAGCCTCACTTTGTCAGAGGAAGGTGGATACTCACAGGGAGTATCGCAAAGGTGCCTCCATAAGCAGGACACAGGGACAGGAAGGCATTCGGTTCTCTTGCAAATTTTTTAGGTACTTTATAGTTGAGGTCAATGGCTCCACCTATATACGTAAATATGTAACTGCTACCATCACCACATCTCACTGCACGTATCCAATATTATACATCTGAAACAAGACTCCAGAATGACAGAAGTTAGAGCCAGCTGTGAGCTGTCCTTTCTGTCTTCCGTTCATACCAATTACCATGAACGGTCTTCTCCCTCCACAGTACTGAAACTCCCAAGACCAGATTTGAACACGAGGTTTGAAGCATATGGAAACTATTCCAAAGTTAAATTGAACCTGAAGGCACCACTTCACAAATCATTTGTACAAGAGCATAAGATTGGATATATTAAAATAAGCCACTGCCTACCTCTGCTATACCACAACAGATGAGAAACTCTACCTCCCAGCTCCTTCCAATCTCAGGTACCTACAGCATCAGGCATCCGGTTCAGATCCCCACTTCTGCCACATCAAACCGCTTGTTTCAACATATCAAATCAACTCTCCTCCCCTCTGGAGACTCCATGACCTCTCAGAAATTTGACCAACTAAAGCAATGTTATGATATTGCAGGTGAAGAAATTACTTATTTCCTGCCTCATCTGCCCAATCCTCAGAAACTTCCTCACATTTTGGAAACAATTTGCATATGGCATTAGCGAACATTGCGATATTAGCTGCATGAAATTCAGGCTTACCTGAAACTGACCATCTCCTCATCCATAACACTCCACATGACACCTCTGTTCTCCTAACCCTCTTTCTTCCACCTGTGCTTACCCCAATATTCTCTCTCTAGAAATGAATGTATTTTCCTGAATTTACTATTAATACTTCCTCCACAGCATTGCTCAAACCTTTGTGGGTCCTTCTTAGACTCTTGCACCAAATGATCCTTGGTTCATTCAAGCTCTATCCAAAATGCACGTCATTGTAGCCCCAAGCTTAGACTGGGATTCCAACTGCTCTAGGAGTTACATCAAGTACAGTAAAATCCCAAAGCTGTCCCCAAACCATCCAATTGCAAAGCTTCTTAAACAGAGAGACAATAAATATTTTAAAACAGCCAAAAGCATTGAAATGCAAGCATAGCTCCCTTGTCTTCTGTGGTGTGTTGTGTTAGGGTCATACACCGTAGGACTGAATTGGCCATAAGCACCACTCCCTCCACATCTGTACAGACTACGTGTGCAGGCAGTGCTCAACAAAAATTTGTGCAACGGAGAGAACTACCCTGCACAAAGCTCTGTTTCTAACAAAGCTATTCCCAAAACATGCACAACACTGTTTGTGCTGGGAAATCAACTGCGAAAACACTGTTTGAATTATTCAGTGCATCAAGGCAGGGGAAGGGGCTTGTAAGTCACTTTCCCCCAAAGAACAAAAATTATCTGTGATGTGCAAATGAGATCCTGGAGTTAAAGGAATCCAGTTTATTTGCTCTTTGAAGGCACTTGCATTCTTACCCTCCACCTTTCTTTTCCTGCCCCACTGCTCCCTCCTTTAGACCATTATTTCTTCTCTGTCAAGATTTTAGACTATGTTTCAAAGACTGTTCCCACAGCACTGCTGTGCGAACACAAACCAGTAAGAGATGATCAAGATCACAGAGGCTGTTACTGGAAGGGCACTTTCTGACATCCCACTGAACACTGTATTCTGCTGTGAGGCTGACCCACTAGAAAGAAACAGGTATTACAGTCCTGGGGCTACAAGGATTTCTAGAAATGTAATGTGATGGTGTAAAAAAAAAAAACCACTATGCAGATTCCTATTTCACACATTTGTCATGAAATCCTGCAACACCTTTTTAAGCTCACGTTTTAATTTCTGTATGAATCTTTACATAATACCACAGTTTAGCAGAATGAGAAAGCACTAAGGCATGAGACCAGAATGGAGAGCATGCAGGGAAGAATTATACACCAGGCACTCCCTGCTCTCTAGAAAGACTTTAAAGATAGGTTAGGACGCTTTGGAAAATTGCAAGAGCTTTATGAATGTGTCAATCCTGCTCCTTGGGGCATAAGGAAATTAATTAACCTATTCTAAATCGAATGACAGGCAGTTTTCCACAGGGAGTAGCAACACACCTAACAGAACAGTGGAAGTATGGAATTGGGTACCTCAAATACATTTTTGCTTTTTGTTGTTGTTTCAAGCGCAGAGAAGCTTCGCGTTTATACATCTATTCATGAAGAGGTCACTGCCCTCTCCCTGCTGCCGTACTAGGCCGCGGCAGAGCTCTTACCAAAGAGAGTTCCTATCACATGAATGCAGACCCTCTCGTCTGGTGCCAGCAGCTGGACGACTGGCAGCGCCTGCCAGGCCAGGGCATCGTGGAGACGCGAGAGGACGTGCTTCTTGCGCACCAGCTACAGAACAGAGACGACAACCCGTCAGGGCTTCGCTCGGAGCCACCCGGTGCTCCCGCCACCCTGGGGGAGCGTGCCACCAGGGCCCGAGAGCCCGGCGCCTTTGCCAGCCCCAAATTCAGTGTCGGGGAGGGGGCGGCGGGTTAGGGACGGCTGAGGGGGGCCAGCTCTGCGCGGGAAGGGGCGGCGGGGCAGGCGCTGCCCACCGAGGCGGTGCCGTCGCCCAGGGTCTCCACAGCGCAGGCGAGGCAGAGCGGCGGGCGGAGCGGCAGGGCCCAGCGCCCACCGTGCCCGCCGCAGGGCCGCGACTCCTCCGGCGCCGCCGCCGCCGCCATCGCGCCGCCAGCCCCACGCTCTGCGCATGCGCGGGGCCGCCGCCTGGTGGGGGCGGGCGATGGCCCTCGGTCCCGCGGCCCCGGTGGCGGGAGCCTGAGGGGGCTGCCCCCCGCCCCCGGCAGGGCTGCGTGCTCTTATAGCGTCCTTTTATAGGTCACCCGCACAACCTGGTCAGGTAGGAACGATGCTCCTGGTGAGGTTGTGCTGTCATCCCGAAGAAAAACGAATTCTTCTAAGCAATAACAAAAATGAGCCTGGCAAAACAGAACATGG
>VZTV01116051.1:0-13516 GCA_013400875.1 Anhinga rufa
TCTATGAATCTATGATTCCATGACATTCCTGAAAAAGTTGTTACATGCTTTTGTGGCATTCTGATTTCAAAAGGACTTTTCCCACTAAGTTACTATGCTTTCTAACATTAACACAGCTTTAGGAAAGTAAGAAAAAGCAATTATGAGCATAATATACTACACAGACTAAAAGGGAGGTATGTTTTCCTTTCTCTCTCCAATTACAGAAGTTCTTTAATCTTTTTCTCAGTTGTCCTTTAGTATCATAACTACCTCCTTTACTTCTGTTGTACTCCTTACCTTCAAGTTTTTTTCCCTTATTAGAAGACGTTCCTCCCAGATTAGAAGTTTTTTATCCCTGCTGGCTCAAATTGTTTCTTTATTCATCAAGGTATACAATCTCTGTCTCTTCTATGTTATTCTTCAACCTTGACACTCTTGCATGTTCCACAGCCACCTCCTTCCAGGACAGTTGGACTATCTGACTCCCAGGTTCAGGAAATGAATTCTTCTGGTTATTTGTGTTATTCTGTTTCTGTTTATTATTCTCTTACTCTGTGTTATTTTGACTAACCTGTCTTAAGAAGATAGTTGGTCACACAGCAAGGATTGTTTAAAAGTTTAAAGAGATCAGTAATTTTATTGTAAGCAACAAGGAAATTCAACTTTCTGTCTCTTTTGGCAAATAATAGAAAAGAGATTTTTCTAATTACGTTATGGATTAGATCAGTCATTTTCCGAAGACCTCACAATCTTCTTAGATTATTGGGTGAGAACTATAGGATTTTAAAATATTGACCAGTCCAAGGCTATACGTAAATTTATTGCTTACTGTATGTGCATGTTCTCCCAGGAGCATCTGGAAGAATTACTTTTTCCAGTAGTAATAAAGTAGAGAAGATACTAGCAAATAATTAGAGCTCTTGATGCAATGTACTAGCTTTCTAGTCCATAGCACATGATGGTTAATTATACCCCTGGCTGAAGCTGCAAACTGAAAGCACTTTGACTGTATCCAAGTACAGATGATATTCCCAAGAAAGGAATGAAAAGGTTCGCTTTTAGCTCAGACCTGTTATGATGACCTCCACATTTATGAGTGACACCGGAGGGAGATACTAACAATCCAATACAGAGAGCTCAAAATACAGAACATTTTGCAGAAATCTTGCTTTGGGCTTTTATCTACCTTCAGCTCTTGGTATGATACCAGGAGCACAAAAAAGAGAACCGGTGTTAGACAATGGAAGCAACATAACCAAAAGTCAGCGTGGGAGGCGTTATGGTGGTTCCATGCACCATGAGTGGTCTTCAGTGCATCTTTTGTAGTTTGCCAGGGGATGGATGATGAAAAAGAAATCTGATGAAATAAAGGAAGCGTGTTATTTTTGTAAAGCACAGACTGAACTTCTAGACTTCCAAAAAACTACTTGAAATCTTTCCTGACAATTCATTAAAAGCAAGATAAAAACAACAGCTTGATTGTAAGGAGTTAGCCAGAAGATCCTAGCCACTGAAAATGTTGCTTCATGCTTTAAAAAAAATAAATTGTTTCCTAATAATAATGGGGAAAAGGTCCATTGTCTACCTGCATTTCCACCCCCTACAAAACCTTCTGGGCTGTAGAAGCTACAAAAAAAAAAGGCTAATCAGTGATATAGGCTTTCTGAGCATTTAATTTAAAAGGTCACCCCTTAACAGGAAATGTACTGTAAAAATAGCTACCTGTTCATGATAAAGATCTACCTATCCATGTAACCATAATCTCTGTGATATCTAAGCACCTATTAAAAACTACATAAATACAAAAATGTAGAAAAAAAAGTATTTTCTATTTATCCTTACTATTATAATATTTGTCTGAGCTTCTTCCATAAAGAGAGAAAGAAACCCTTTGATCTGCTCTTCTTGTTACCTGAGGAAAAGATAAGTAATTATAAGTGAAGCAACAATATCTACCCTAATTCTACTCTTTTCTTTGTGGGAGAGGAGAGAAGAAAGGAGGTAATAAGTGAAGGGCTATCTCATTGTAATGATGCTTACCTATCTCTTTGTAAGTCAAATAATATATAAATATGAACACAATTTTAAAATAATGCTGGGTAAAAGTGTTGGATAAACATTGGTTAATGTTCTCCAAAAAGGTGCTTTAAAGTAGCACTTGCCTTGATTTTCTTCCTTTCCAAGAGCATAACCCTTCAAAAGGGGACAAATTTCCTTATGCCTTTACTTCCTATGTAACATTTAGAGACTGAATAACTATATTTAATAAGTTTTGTAAATGTAGGGGAAATGTAGGTGGGAACTGCAAGAAGGGATGAATTCAGAGAACCAGAGGAAGTGAATAACACATTAAAAAATATTTTTCATTCTATTTATTCTAAATAAAATTCAGGGTCTAAAAACAATCTGCAGAAAGATAATGGAGAAGCAATGGGAATGTTTTGTACAAGTGATCTGTTCCCCTTTTTCTTGATCCAGCAGCAGCAACCCTCTTCTACTATTTCATACCCATAAAAACAGAGCAAATCCTTCCTAGAATATGAAGTAAGCAGGAAAACTTCAACATGCTAGGAAAACTCAGAGGACCTCTACTTGTGTCTCTTGGTGATTAGGTATGGATTATTAGCTTAGTTATAATTCAGACAAGTCCTGCAGTATATAATTTAGAAAAGTCCTCCAGGTGATTAGCAACACATATGTCATTCATTTGCTTCTTTCTCTGCTCCCATTAATTCACTGCTCCTACAGTTCCCTTCCCACCTACATTGTCCCTTCTGTAATTCATTTAAAAAACCTACTAAAAAAAAACATTCTCAAAGTTTAACACAATTCTTTTATTCCACTAATAATTGTTCTACATCACAACTAAAGCTTTTTGAACCTCTGATCTGCCTGCTCTGTTAAGATATTAACCTTTCTGCCTTAGGGACAATATGTAACAAAATGGAGTAATGGATACTGGTTAGAAATTACCAAACACTCTTAATTTATAATGTAAATAATAAAGTAACTTATACTGTTGGCAAGAAAACAAGATGGGCCTTTGCAAGTAAGTGAGAACCTTATTCCTTTTATATCATTCATAATCGATGCATTTTTTCTTCAGCTTTCTTGGTCTAAATGATATGCAGCATTTTCTTTTTGGCAAAGAAAGCAGGAGCTACACATAAGACTAGTTCCATAGTTATAGAAATCCTTAAAGTATAATGCTATCAGATGAAAAGAGGCTAAGGAAAACATGATAAGTAAAAAGTTGGTAACTAAACCCTTACAGTGATGCTGTTTGCTGAGTTAACCTATGTTTTTGTCTGTATGTGGAATTCAATTTTAAAGCCAGTCTGGGATTTTTTACTGTTTTGATTTTTTTTTTTTTTGTAATAAGTGTAAATTAAAAAGACTGGTAAGCTCATAAATCACTGACTGTGATTTTCTTTTACTGCAGTGCAACTATGGCAATCTGGCAGAGATGACATATTATGCCATCAACTCATCAGCTTTTCTCTTACTCTTGTCATGGAGCAGAACTAATAGAATTTGGAGAATCCTAAGAAAAAGCTATGCTGAGAGATTAGAAGTCACATTTTTGCATTATTATAATTCTAAAGCTGGATATTAGAAAAAGAGATTCACAGTTCTTATGGGAAAACAAATAGCCCTATCCTTCCGCATCTTAGGAACACAACAGCAATATAGGGTTTCAGTTCAGATTACTTAACCAAAGCCCGATTTGAATCTCCATATTTACTAAAATTATCTCTGAATACCCCTAGATCTTCCTTAGTCTCTGTAAACATCATTAAGTGCATTTCTTCGTCCAAGTCCACCTAAAACTACTTGATCTCATTAGATGGGTGTGATTATGATAATTAGAGTTCTGGACTCTCAATAATTTTCAGAATAATCAACAGAAAAATATTTTTCATGTGAAAATTTGGGCCCATATTATTCCATCATTTTAAAGACAAGTATTAACTGATCTTTCTTTTGGAGTCATTTTGCCTGACTTCCTAGACTTACTGAAATTCACTGTCTTTACCTATTTTTAGACTTAAATTTCTATGTGAGCTCCTGACTGCTCAGCATCCTCTTCTCTGACCTTCCATTTTATCCTCCAGCTCTGAAAAATATATCTGCTAGTATCATTTTTTTTTGCTTATTTCTTTAATTATGACCCTCAAGTTTCTCCCTTAACTCATTGCATTCAAGCTTCTTTCAAATCCCTGTGGAGTCTGTTCTTATTTATCTCCCCCAAGCTGTCTCTGCTTTTCTTTCTATGCCAGTCTTGACCAACCAGTTTGCCAGCAAATCATGTAAAGACCTTTCGGTTTCCTCACTTACTATTTTGGCCACAAATTTAATTACAAGATTTGTGCCATCTCTTTGATTAAGATCTCCCTGAAGGCTCGCTTCTGTTTTGCTGCCTGTGGGTAATCTCTGGCTAATACTGACATAAGCGTTTAACTGTAACCTTATTCCAAAAAGCAATTGTCCACACTGTTTGTATGCTCTCCATACCTAATATGTTTAAATGTGTCTATTGGGAACTCCACGGGAAATGGCATGCCAGAAGTCTTATCGGGGAGGAGCACACATCACAGGAGGCATTTCATCCATCATCGTACCCCTAAAGGTAACCATTTCTACCCTGGTTTAATAGAATTGTGAGGATCTGAAGCGAAAAATGCTCACTGCATGACTTATCCTGTCTCTTAGAAGTGACTAGGTCATTCTCCTCAGGGTACAACAAAATAGGATGTCCAGTCTCTTGTTAAAAATATCCAGGGAAGGACCTTCCCTATTGCTAGCTCCTTTTTTTTTCTTTTTTTTTTTTGGCCTGGGGATTGCCTTTTGCCAAGCTTCCATCATTCATTGGTGTTTTATGCACACTTACAGAGCACATTTTTTATTGTAAATAATGGAACTGCAATCTATTCATTCATAATTGATAGGTTCTGTACTCCTGCAGCCTGAGTACATTTTATGAAGAACCAGTGATACATAGCTCCTTTCAGAATATAGCCCATGTTCTGATTTTTTCTCATTAGTCAGTTCTGGAGTCCCACAAAGCCATAATCAGAAGAGAGCTGTGCTGCCTTAAACAGAATGTCCATCCAGCTCCAATGCTGCAGACTCATGGGCACCAGGCCTACAGCAGTTGCCTAAGGTAGAAGAATATGAGAAGAAGGTGAGTGGTGGTACTGTAACAATACTATACTTTTCTGTTCAGGCAGGGAACTATCCATTTCAATCCTAAGCAGAGGATTCTTATGTTACTTTTCAATACACCTTATTTATCTAACATGATTTTATGTCTTTTTTATGCTTTTAGCACCATTTGCCACGGGCATGCTCTTCTCTGATAGTTTTATGCAATTTGCACTTTGGTATTGCAGTACCAGGTTTGTAATACACCTCGTACTGCAATACCAGTACCAGTTGTGTACAACAATACATCTGTTAGGGCTCTGTTCCATAGTCCAGGTGTCCTTTCTATTTTTAGATTTCTCTTAGAAACAGATATACTTTTGGTGCAGTTATCTACTTTTCTGCATACTTAGGTTTTGCCTAAATTTCTCTGTTTCCTACTTGTGGTCAATGTCCTATCTTTTTAGGGTATGCCTACTCCCAAAGACCCATCCTTTCTGCAAATGTATAATGAGGAGGCCCCATGTGTGGGCCATTTCCTTTTATTCTTTCATGCAGAACCTTCCTACATTTATTTTTCTTCATCAGCACAAAAGCCACTTGGATACAGCAGTCCACTCAGCAGGTGACCTATAAAACTCTTATGGATGAACCTTTCTGCTTGGCTGGGTTGCTGCAGGGAGCTGGGGAAGCTGCAGTGGATAAGAGACTCACCTGGGAGAGCCATAGGTGCCAGCTTCCCCTACATGCCAGCAGCCCACAGGATAATCAAGCACATGACTCCCCATGGACCAAACTGGGAATTTCTACCTCTTCCCTTGCTCCTGCTGGATTCCAATCTGCATCATGTTTTTGAGGGGAAGGAAGGGAGAATATTTTGCTGTTGCTATTACAGAGTGGTAACTCAGTGCTTCATTTTGTTGGTTTCCTTTTCACTTAATAAGTTTCGCTTCTCTTTTTGTTCTTTGTTTCTGGAATTTGGAAAAGAGCTGAAGGCTTTCTGCATCTTCCCCACTGCCTCCCTCCGCTCTGGGATTCTGCTCTCTTGAGATTCCCAGCCAAGGAAGGCATTATGCTCAGTGTTGTGCTATCAGCAACAGTCATACTACTTTTTGATTATTATTTTCCCCTAGTGAAACTGCAAAAATACAATTCCAAGACTTTGCGGTGAGGGCAGGTCTGTAATGGATAGTAGTACAGAGATGCTGAGTTAGCAGGCATTGAGCTAATTCGGAACAAGAAGTAATATAATTATGTCAGTGCAGAGATCTCCAGAATATAGCTGTGCTGGTGCTGCGCTGCACCCTCTAATGAACTCTTCTGCCAGGCTATACCTCACTCAGCTACTCAGATCCGGGAACCAAACCTCCCTTCTCTGCAGCGCTGATTTGCACTAGTAGAGCTCAAAAATCTCTGTACCTTACTCCATTCTGCAGTGTTTATTACATTAATATGTTATTAAGTGTTGCACATGTGTATGCATCTATATGCATTTATGCAGCATATGGATACAGTATATGTGTCATATTTTATATCTGATGTTAAGAGATGTAATTATGCTAATAAATGTAATTTATTAACGAAGGTAGTTTATTAACGTTCAGAAAAACGATCACAACACTGGTAAAATGCATTAAAAATCAGTTGAAGAAAAGCAATGTTTAAAATCAAATTCATCTAGGAGACTGACAGCTGAACCAACCCTGTGGGATGCTATGGGAAAGACTTCAGTGAGTCAAGTGACCTTCACCTGCGATCCTGCACTCACCAGTTTAAATGTTAGGTGCTCCTTCTCCACAAAGCTTGTTATATTGATCCCCAGAGCCAGACTTGAGTCTATACGTAATGAAAACTCAAGCAAGCAAATATCATGGCTGGTTGGTATGAATTTCTGGGCTGGTTGCATTTCAGATGAGCTACTTTTCATCTGCCTTAGCTTATACAGCTGCAGAACATAGCCAATACATGTTAGCTTGTACCCTGAATACAGAAACCACAGATATAGTTTGACTATTGTGAATACCCCCATTACGGAAAGTGTTTTCCACAATAAAACAAACAGCTTTAACCTTCAGTTGATTATTTTTTGAAGTAACTTTTCCCCAGCTATATTGTATATGTGAGGTTATTCGGGAAGCTGGACGTTATCTCTAGGAGGCTTTTTATTAAAGAAATGATACATTTGGCAGATGATGATACTGTTTTAGAAATGCCAATTATTGAAAAAATCACAGAAGGAGAAGGCTAAAGATTTGATCTGCTCCAGCTGTAGCATACTGTTATCTATTGATGTCAGGTGATTGTTGAAAATCACTTCTCAACACTAAAGACCAAACTGTGAATGGAACCAGATCGCCTGATATTTCAAAAATATGTGTGAAGCTCAGAGAAAGGATAAAGCAGAAAGAAATGTTAAAAAGCAGCATAAAGATTTTTTTAATAATGCATAAGAGTGGGACAGCTTGACATATTCAGAGGAGATTTTGGCTTTAAAAAGCCTAAATGTTCTCTCTGATCCCAAGAAGATGCCACACTATCATTTATTTTCTAGCTAATGGGCCAGGTTCACTCAGAACATGGTTTGCATTCAGCAACAGTGCAGCTTACACCAGATTAAACAGCCTGGTCCACCCACCCACCCTGCCATGCTCTCACAAGTGTCTGTGTGCCTGAGCAGTAAGCTGGGCTGGGCACTGCTCTGGCTGGAAAGAAAAAAATAAAAACAAAAAGAAAATTTTCCACCCAGATGAATTTGCAAGGCTGACTCCCTGTGCAGCTGCACAAACAGCAGGGCCAGGTCAAGGGCTGGTGCAACAGGGGATGAAGGGGGAGTCCTCCGGCGTGCACGGCCACCCAGAAGCAGTTCATTTCAACCACAGCTCAAACTGATTTACAGGACTAAGAATTATACCTTCCAGGATTAGCTGATCTGAGTGCATCAGCCAGTACTACTGCTCCTTCTGAGCCACTTGGACATTTTCAGTAGTTTCTGGCAGCAGACTGAGTGGAGGGTACTGCCTCTCCCTGATTACGGCCAACCTACTTTACAGACACGGCCGACATTCTCAATTACTGCTGTGTGTTTCCCCCACTGTATCTTCCCTGCTTCTTCACAGAAGGGCTGGGCTGACTGTAAGATGGTTTATTTTTGGCTGAAAAACTGTGATTCTCTGTATTGACTGTTTCTGAGTGGAGGCAATGTAATGCCCTCCCTAACCTACAATTTATTCTATGGTTTGGGTGAAGGTAGACAATAAGAAAGAACAGAGGGGCATACATTGGCCTTTAATCCTGCCCATAATGACTATTATATGTACTGCTGCCAGATCGTGACCCAATATGTAATGGGAATTCCCTCTGAGGCTATGAACAGATCAAGGTTAAATGCTTTGTGAAATCTGGGAAAAATACACCTCTCTGGATGGTGTCAACAGCAAGGTTCACCCTACAAACACTGAGTAGCCGCACCATACAGCTCACAAGCAGCTGACTGGTCACCAGTCCCACCACGCTGGTTGTGATGGGGCAGAGCTGTGTAGGCAGTGCAGCCCCCAGCAGCAGGAGGAAGCAAGGCAGCATCTGCTGCTGGCACTGGCATCCCCCTAGAAATAACCACACACCTAACCCAGCCCCTTTGCACAATGGAATGATAGGACCCATTGGGTCCTGTCGTCTTCCTTCCTTCCCACATTCCTTCTTCCTTTTCTCCCCCGCTTCTTCCCCCTAGACTGTGCAGTGTGTGTCCTGTGACTCTTGGCCCCGTGAAAATTTGACAGCCACCCTGATTTAGACCAGTTGTCAGTACTTTGGGTATAGGATTGGTCTCAATAGAAGGCAAATCAAAATGAATTTAAAATTAGAAGTGTGTTGTTTCTCTTGGATAATAGCTAGATTTTCTAATGCAATTGGCCTCTTCCCCCAGATGAAGTGTCTTTGATCTTAACATTGAAAAACTGTAATTTCTAGGGGTTTACTGCATGAATATCTGGAAAATTCAACAATGTAGCTACTCATAAAAATTATTGTAACACTGCATAAAGATTAGAAGATTTACTATCTCTTGGTGTTAGTAGTAAAGTTATACTGGAAAACTTTTAGACAAGAAAAGATCTAACATGAAAAGTTCTGAATAATAATACTCTAAATCTAGTTGTTGAGCTGGAATGCAGACTAGGAGGGGATGTGTCTGATTCTGGTTTTGTGAGTTTTTACTCATAAAAAGGACCATGTTTAAAAAATGCAGGAGATGCCATCAGTTATTGGGCACTGAGAGAGTAGTACTGTAGCTTACTGTAGGAGCCAGCTCACTTTGCTTTTGCCTCAAACTTACTATTCACAAAACATGAACCTAATTTTTAAGGCTGTTAATATTAGCTACTGCAAACAAGAAGCAGGTTCTGCATGCTCTGTGAGGAGCCTGATTTCTAAGGGAAATAAGCTTCATCTTGGTACAGAATGTAAAACTGTAAGCATGCCAGAGAGATATGGAATGCCATAAATAATTTAGTCAAAATTAGGTTTATTGGCAAAGTCTAGAGCAGTTAATGTTATACTCACTCTCCAGGACCCCTACAGGCTCATGGATTTGGAGAACATGAACAGCCATAATTTATTTCTCAAAAAGATTTGATCTCTTTTAGAAATGGAAGCATGAAACCCACTAAAGTTATTGTATGTCACTAACAGAATTTTCAAAATCATTGAGAAAAGGAATTCAATGCTATAAACTGATGCTGATTGTTTTGAAGACTAGAGGTCAAATAAAGAAGAGCATCCTGTTGTTCTGCTAGCATGAAGGCAAATCAAAAGAAATGCAAAGATAACATGCCTGAAAAGCCAGAGACTTCAAAGAATGTAGATGAATCTCTTAAACACATAATACAGTAAATTACTAAACTATAATGCAACTAAAATAATGTATATGAAAAATTTATAGGTATGCAATAAAATATTTATGAAGCTAGTGGCTATGAACGTACCAAGAAGTCCTAATCCTTCTTGTCAGTCACCGAAGTTACAAAGAATGGCAAGTCACTATTAAGGATGGGTCTGATCGACTTTTCTGAGACATAGTTCAAAGGAGGTCTTGTTGCATCTGCAGATGGAAAACTCAGTGTGAACAAAAGCCTCTGGGCAAAATGATCCTTTTATTACCTTAACACTATTATAATACAGTCTTGAGCTATTTGCAGTAAATGAATGATTCTAACAGTTAACTTAGGAGGAAGCACTCATGTAAAACAGTGCTAAATCCTACCACAGCTTAAGACTTCAGTTAGAAGAGAAAATCTATAGTACGGCAGAAATTTCAATCAGGAAGTGGGTGCAGGCGAAAGGGAAGGACCACATCAGACTCTTCTTATGACATTGTTTGAGTTTTTACTTGTGCTTGCAAGCCAAAACTTCAAAAGTTCCAAGCAAAGAGTAATTTCAGAGTAAAGATGATCCCAAAGTGTGTTCTGTATCAAAAGCACCTGCCAAACAGCCTGGTTTGCTCCCTGTTACGTATTTGGTTCTTGGGCCCTGCCTCAAACCCACGCTACACCCATGCCACTGTGCTTACTTGCTCCCTTTTAGATGAACCCATTTGGTATCTTCAAAATGATATTGCTGAGAACTGCTTATTGCGCTAAGATTCACATGAGCTTCAGGTCAGAAAATACCAGCAGCAGGTGGAGAAAGAGCATAGTGCTTTGCAAAAAATGCTTAGCTCTCCCAAAAATGTCTAACAGAACCAAGAAAAAGAGGTTTGTACAGTCAAATGGCTAAAAGAGGGAAAGAATCAACATCTAGTCCTATATTTACTGTACTTGTGATTTTTCCTGTATGCAAGAACTTCCCAGACTTATAAATCAATGTTGAGAAATGGAACACATGGACAAATAAATACATGTTGCTAGATGCCCTACGTTTGATATTGCGAGCTGCTTTGCGCCTTCAGATCTTGCTGAAGTCTTGAGGAACTGAGGCTCTCACACTGAAGGGGAGTGAATACCTAGCAAGATCAGACGGTTGGTACTGCCTCCAGGGAGCATACATTTCTAGAGCAAGAAGTAAACCCTCATTACCTCTCTTTTTATTCCCAGTTCCCATTTTGTTTAAGGGACTAGGCAGGTTCAAAAAATCCTTACTCGTTTCCATAGTACTATATAAAAATAAGGCCAATGAATAATGGAACTGCTCACCCAGCTCTGTAAGACTGTGATGGATAGTACATATCCATTTAGGAGATGTGAGTTGTCGAAGAAACAGACACAGGGAAAAACATAATAAAAAGATAGATCACCTCTGAAATACACCTGCTACCTTTGCCTGCAGATAAAGTAGAAAAATAAGGACTATTTCCCCCTTGCCTGTAAAAGTGATGAGACATCAGGCATATTTTCTTTCACTTGTAAAACTTTTCAGGTGCTTCTCCCAGCTGCCACGCCAGAGAGACAGAGATGGGCTGCAGCTGTAATGTTCACACTAACATAATGAGTGTGCAATTGAAACTCCTCCACCCCTGTCTTGATCTCTTGCTCTGCAGAGGAGCAATTCTCATGGACTTCAGTGGAGATTACTCATCCTCTTGTATTTCTCTTCTACTAACAGATCTTTTTCCAAATGCTCCCACAATTAAGACGAGGTTTTCAAAATTGTGCATCACCCAGCAGCTCTCACTGTACAATATATGGCTGGGTGGAAAGCCACATTAGAGAAGCTGAAGCTGCTTTTACAGGCTCCAGCTGCAGGTCTTGAGGTCATTTGAGCATCAGGCCCTGCTTATACACATCTCCAATTGTAAAATAAACCATACATTCCATGAAGAGGCCAGTATAAAGTTTGTATATCGGGTCAATCCCATTAAAATCCCATTAGCTCTTGAGACGGCTCATTGCATAGACATGTTTTTATCCTCCATGAGTCTGACTATTTCTTACTGCTTTAAAGCATACTTCATATCGGGATCTAGCATTCATTTCAAAGTGTTCACAGTGCAACCCAGTGTCTCTAAGACATGAATAAAATCTTAAAGCCTGTTGTGCAGTTTAAAATAACAGTTTGCGTCAATGAAGATCGTAGCATTTTGTTTGTAGGTAAAAGAATGCAGCTAGAAACTTTTTTTTCTTTTACTTACGCTACAGATTTTTCAAGATATAATAATGTCTCCTCACTGCAGCAAGATACTATTTTGATAGAATTAATTTTAAATAAGCTCCCAGCCTTTCATAGTTCAGTGCACTAATTACTTCCACACAATACAAACGCAAGATGATGCTTATTATACACAGCGTTGTAGGGATGCTAAAGCCAGGGAAACACAGAAAGCAGCGTTAAGACACAGTGTATAAATTGTTCATCTGCTCTTACACACGGAGGTACAAAAGCACATTCAGGCTAAATGCTGAAATGCTAGATAAGGGTATAAACCTGCAGGAAAGAGATACACAAAACTAAGGATCTTTTGTTCCTTAACGTTAGAGCACAGAAGAAATACGCAGCTGCTTTATATTGTTAGCCAACAATGTCCTTAAAAGCTAGCAGTTGGCCAACACAGCTAGAATTGTCTGAGATATATTCGAGTCATCTATTTTATGATTAACAACAAGAAGAATCAAGACAATATTTAAAGTTTGGTTTTTTTTTTTTAAAAACAGATTAGATCAGCACATTTTTTTTTAATCGAAAATGATTTTTCAAACACACTTTTGTTCATTAGATAAGATAAATTATCCAAGATTTCTTCACAATTTAACTTGTTACAATTCAATATAAGATTTTTTTTAACTATTATTAAAATGAATTTCAATTCTATGCAAGCCATAGGCTGGAAATTAAGAAAAATATTTTTTTGTGCAAAAAACAAGATTGGACCCTATGTACATCCATGGTTTTCTTCAAGTTTACTTCTCCCCTAGCCTCAGGGAAGGGAACAGCTGAGAAGGAGGGCTGCATCTCAGTCAGAAAGCTCTCAAATCATAGTGCTAAGATTTAAACACTGCAGTGCTCTGTATGTTAGCTATGTTGGAAATGTTAGCTGGCAGATCCTCTACAAGCCCTTATTAACTCCTTATGTTAATTGCAACATATTGCCTGTTAAGCATCTGCAAATGAATTCCCAGACTCCTTCCTGTGCTCATGTAATAAGGCTATTTAATAGATTACTACACTTAGTATACATACCAACTACTCAAGAGTATTAAATCATCTAGCTTGATCTCCAGTCTGAATTTAGATTGATGTGCTATGTATTTGTCCTGCAATGCCCTTCCCTGCCAGTTTAAAGGGTCTTTCCTCTTTTGGAAAACTCTGGTTTGGGAGAGACCTCATCTAGATTTCAATGTCTATAAGTTAGGACTCTAATTTAAGCTAGAGTCCTAGGCTTTCTCTATAGTCAGTAGAAAGA
>VZTV01116053.1:0-18065 GCA_013400875.1 Anhinga rufa
TGAGAGATTAATAGCAAGCTCATGTTTGAATTTTGGGCAGCGGTGGGCTTCTGCCTGGGCTCTCCTTGGACCAGGGAGACCCAATTTAAATGCAGTTGTGAGGATCCTGTGTGTGGTGAGATCTGTGCAACACATCAGTGTAGACCAGAGGTTTTACGTCCTGGAGGGGTGAGGTTAGGGTTTCGTTATGGAGCTCACGTTGACAGTCGATAGGTGGAAGGATGCAAAAACCTGATGCTGCCGTTGCCTTACTGTGCCCTTGCTCCAGCACTGAGCCATGTGTGTCTCGGGACATCGGCGCTGTATCCCGGTGCTGCTGCTCTAGGCACGGCCGTGGGCTGAGCAGTTGCCCGCAGGTAGGGCATGATGTATTATCCCAAGCTGTGCTCGGGAGCCACCAGCTCATCCTGTGATGGTCCCGGGAGGATGGAGGTGTATCAGAGCATGGGGCATTGGGAAGAGGTGCTGGAGGATTGTCAGTGCCCTGGTAGCTCAGTGGTAGCTCAGTCTCCATCGTCCTCAAGTCAGGCAGGACTGAAGCTCACATGGGCTTTACCAGGGCCTGCTGCTGAAGCTCCAATCTAGACTAAAAGCACCGCTAAACTCTGGTCGTGGCTTAATCACAGAATCCCAGAATGGCGGGGGCTGGCAGGGCCCTCCGGAGCTGCCCCCGTCCAGCCCCTGCGTGAGCAGCACCCCCAGAGCAGGGGCACAGGACCGCGTCCAGGCGGGGTGGGAATGGCTCCAGGGAAGGAGACTCCACAGCCTCTCTGGGCAGCCTGGGCCGCTGCTCTGGCACCCGCACAGCAAAGGGGTTTTGCCTCAGATTTCAGTGGAACTTCCCGTGTTCCAGCTTGTGCCCGTTGCCCCTTGTCCTGTCGTCGGGCACCGCTGAGAAGAGCCCAGTCCCACCCTCCTGACACCCGCCCTTCAGACACTGATAAGCCCTGAGGAGATCCCCCTCAGCCTTCTCTTCTCCAGGCTGAACAAGCCCAGGTCTCTCAGCCTTTCCTCCCCAGGGAGATGCTCCATCCCCTGAGCATCCTTGTGGCTCTGCGCTGGCCTTGCTCCAGCAGCTCCCTGTCCTTCTGGCACTGGGGGCCCAGCACTGGACACAGCACTCCAGCTGCGGCCCCAGAAGCTGAGAGAGATCCTTGTGTCTGGCTGCAGCAAAGAGGATTTCAGCAGTCACAAATGTGGGAAGAAGTTTAGGCCCATGGGATCACATCATTGACTGGCATCTGCTTCTTCAGAGCTTCCCAACCAAGCAGTAACTCTGCAAAGTTGTCGTTGGTCTGCTGTCACAGAGCTGTCTTTCTAACTTTTCTTTTTCTTTTTGTAGAAATATACTTGATTCAGATAACTACAGTCCCATCCCGGTGACAAATGAAGACGTTTATAAGAAAATAGTTGGACAGTTCCCATTCCAGGATGCAGAACTTGAAAAGGTAATCTTGAAGTGGGGAAAGCGGCACGGTGCGTCTGCTGGTGCAGGAAAACCCCGCACCCTTGTTAGTGGCATCGAGAACTGCAAATGAAAGGGTCCAAAAAACCTCCAACCACCAAAACAACCCCCCCAAAATAAATAAAAAGCAAAACAAGGGAAAAGAATAAATATACTTTCCGTGTGTTACATTTCTCTGCCATGGATGAGGAAAGTGCGTATAGCAATACCTCATCAATTCTGTTTTCAGATCACAGTGTACTATCAGAGCTGAACAGTGCTTGCGGTGGACAAGAGACTAGAAATACCTGCTGCAGTTGTTATTTTATTCCCATTTCATGGACCATGTTATTGACCTTTATTTGTTTTAATCTCATAATTTTTTTTTTAAAAAAAGCTCAACAAAATGGTATATCTTGGCTCTTGTAGGAGCGTGTGCTTGCAAAACCTAAGTGTAGCCAAATTTGACCTAGCCAGTGTCCCTTAAAAGCCTGCTTGGCCTTCTGCTTCACATCTGGCAGCCAGAGAGCTCCGAGCCTGGTGAATTTAATTAGGACTGGGGGGGGGGGGGGGGGTTTCGATCCAAGTCAAGTGTTTAGATTTCAGAAAGTCTGCATCCTTCCCCCAAACTATATCACGGGGTCCAGTTTCTTACTATTACGCTCCGCACCTCCCAGCTATGTACGTGCTATGGGTAAAAGCTGATTGGAAAAATTTGGTAGAGGACATCTGTTTCCTCTTGGCTTTTGGTGCTGTAAGCGAGTGCTCACCTTGGGCAGCAACCGTGGGAGGTGACCGAGCAAAACACCTTGTGTGTGGTGGGAGATAAAAGGCAAGTTCTCCAGCGGGGTTTTTTCATATGAGTTAGGGAGTTGGGAGAGGGAATGACGGTCGCATTGTGCTGCCTGCTCCCTCCGAGCTGCAGGTTTCCTTCGAGCGCGTTTCAGACTCCAAATCCCTTATGCACCCGTGTGCCATTTGTAAGTGATTATCTGGTCTTTCACTCGGCTGAAATGTTTATATAATATACAGTAGATGCTGGCTTGTTGTTTCATTGCCGGACTTAGCTAAATACGAGAGTTAATTTGACTGCTTGGAGCACGCTGCTGGAAAGAGGTCGTCACTCCTGTTAAATATCTGCTCTTCGACTTGAATTCTCTCCTGTATTTTACAGCAACCATTTCCAAAGAAGTTCCCCTTTTCTGAGTTTGTGCCTAAAGTTTACAATCAGATTAAGGAATTCATCTACGCCTGTCTGAAGTTTTCGGAAGACCTTCATCTGAGGTAGGGGATGAATGTGCTAATAGTTGTAATACGGAGGTTTTGTCCGCACTGAAAGATCTCAACGGGATTAAAATATTAATTCTCTTCCTCAACCCTTCATGCTGCTCACTGCTTGGATATACCCTGGCCAGGCTGGGGGCGGCTGGTGGTCTCCTTGGAGCGGTAGCGTCCTTCGTGTGTACAAAGGGTTGGCCAAGTCTTCAAAAATAGCTGCCCCATGTAGGGAAGGATAGCACAGAACCATATCAGCTGTCTAAAAAATGAGGGGCTTTCCCTCTGAGATGTTTCCGAGTCAGTCGTACTAAATAGATGAATCTAATTGTCTCGAGAAAGATAGTGATGTCCGCTTGTCATCGGGTCAGTGCCTGATAGAACACCTACAACCTCCGCGTGGCCTCCCTGCGCCGTCCCTCGAGGAGCGTGTTGGCAGGAAAGCTCCTGAGGTTTTGATTTGCCCCGTGTGTTAATGAGTTTTGGCTGCTGGTTTAGGGTTTTTGTTTTTCTTGCTTCCCATGGGAGTTTATATACAAATAATCTGATTAATTTTTTTTAAAGCCTCCAAAATATTCCATGCGTTATCCTCCCTTCTCCATCCCAAGGTGCCTTGATGCTGGGTTTCCCCTTGTGTATGTGTGTGAGACTGGAAAACAGCTCTATTAGCCAGAAACTGCAACCCGCTGCTTTCTTTTAGCACCCAGTAACATCTTCATCTTGGTAGAGGTATATAAATGAATAACAAGATTTTTACTTGAAGGAGGGATCCTTCTTCCCCTCTGCCCGTTTGCAGCACCGTACTAGCAAGAGGTTGGGCTGCGGGGTGGGGGGTTCACCTCCCTCGGCAGCTTCGCGCCCACGCCGCGGCCTGACGCTGGACGTTGCCCCAGCGCTGATGTGAAGCTAGGGCAGCGTTCTGGGGACTCGCCAGATGTTTCAGTGCTTACGCAAGGCTCTTCAGGGGTTTTAATTCTCTTCCTTTGTGCGAGGGATAGTAATTCGGAGAGGCACTTTCTCTCCGTCTTCTGCTAGAGGACGTGGTAGCTCATTGGTTGATGTGGAAGCACAGGATGTTTCTCAGCCCACGTTTAATCTCAACCTTTCACTGGTGGCAGGTTGTTCTCTTTGGTGGCTCCCAAGGCTCTTAACCTGGGGGTCACCATTAAACATCTCGGTTTCTAAAGGCGGCAGAATGGTCCGATTTCACACGGATGCTGGTTTCACCGAACCCCACCGTTGGCACTTCCCTTGCGAGTTTTGTGCTCTTCACCATTACGGAGATGATTGGGTTTGTCAGGGAAGGGAAGAAAAGTGTCCCCTTGGGTCCCTCCTCAAGGGCCCCCCCGGACACGTTATTAAAATTCCTTTCGACATTGGATTTTCCAGCCCTTTTTGAGGAGCGGTGTTGGGCTGGGGGAAGGGAGCTGAGCTCTTGGCATTTCTAGCCAAACATTTGGAATATTTCTCTGAAAACCCCTGTTGACACTTTCTTCATTTCACCCTGACAGCTTGAATTAGGTTTTATTAGGAAGCTTGGCTACAAAGCCGGCAGCAAGTTTTCTTTCTCTTCTCTTTCTTTTTCTTCTTTGGTTGTCATTTACCTTGCACCCTGGAGTGATTGGGGTCAGCCCGTCAGTCACGGGAGGCCTGAAGGTCATGACTACTGC
The DNA here is from genome assembly GCA_013400875.1 of Anhinga rufa. NCBI lineage: Eukaryota > Metazoa > Chordata > Aves > Suliformes > Anhingidae > Anhinga > Anhinga rufa. The sequence continues at coordinate 4,390 of VZTV01116053.1, forward strand.
TATGGGATACGGGACATCAGCTGTCATTAACCCAGACAGTTCGCTTAAGTACTCCGTGGTCTTTTCCTGAAGAACAGAGCCTATGGCAGAAAATGTAGCTTGTATTTTTTCTAATTATTTTTTTAAACTAGCTCCTTGTATTTGTTGGACGGGAGTGTTCTCCTTTATGTTGATACGCTTGCGAAAGTTATTTTGCTTTTCAAGTATTGGAAGAAAATTTGGAGCTTACTATGCATTTATAGGGGTTGCAGATTCTTTTGGTTTGGCTCTATTAATTTGATTAGGAGAAAGAAAACCTCCTCTGTATTTTCAGCAGTTAAAAAGCATTTATTTGAGCTCATTGAGGAGATGTCTTATAAAGTATCCACTCGTTGGAAGGCTTCCACTGGTTCCAGTGGAATTTCCCATCTTAAAGATAGGGAATATCTTTGGAAAACAGTGGGTGGACGGAGGAGATGTCAGCTCTAATCTACCAGGGCTTTGATTGTTTGGTTTCGGGGTTGGTTTTTTTTCAAAGCAAGCACCAATGCTGAAAGCACTTGAGCTACAGTTTGTGAAGTCCTGAAAATAATGTAAGTACATGAAGTTATTCATAATAAAATAAAATAAAAAATCAGTATAACTAAATCAGGTTGGACCTTTGGAAGCCCGCGTCAGGAGAGGGGAGATAATGTGGTTTCTCTGATGGCTCCTATTAGTGCTTCTGTGTTCCTAGCGGTCTGTGGCTGTAGACCAAGCCTGGTAACAAAGCTGGTAAATCAAATCGGCTTCAGGCGTATGTAGTGAGCAGCCCACATGAAAAATACTGTTCGTTTGGGGGGTTTTGTTTCCTTCTTGCATACCGAGAACGGAGCTCCCACCGTTCTGTTGAGCCAAGACCCAACCTCTGCTTCACAGGCATCGTACAACTGACTGGTACCATTACGCTTTGCTAACTGGCCCTGCTGGTCTGGGCACTGGGTCTGGGCTGTTGGTGTGAGCTACTGCTTGGCTCATCGTTTCAGCCAGGAGGGTGCTGGGCAAGGCAATGGCTAACACCCATGGCTCTTGTTGTCACCCTCACTTACCTCTTCTGTTGAACCAAGGAAGGCCTGGGGGATCGCAGACCAGCGCCTGGACAAATCCTGCTCTTTTTTTTTACCTTCCAAGGAATGCTTCCATTTTTCTTCCTTAGTGTGTGGACATCATGGGAGATGTTGCAGATCCCTCTGCTCCAGTGGAACCCAACTGCAGCAACCAGGCTGCTTGGCCCACCACGTAACTAAAGCTACAGCCTGATTTTCTAGCTCATGCAGCCAACAAACAAAACGAGAATAGGAAACCTTGGGAAGCGGTGCTTGTATGCAGAGAAAGCTCGGTGAGAAGAGCTTTGAAGAAGTAAAAGCAGCATGGAAGTGCTAAGCAGTATTATTAAGCACTACTTGTTTATGCCCCGGAGGCTATCATGGTTGAGATGTTCCTGCAGCTGAAGGGAGCGATTAAAGCAAACCCGCAATTTGCAAAGCATTTGGTGATACGGGAGCCTCGTGCCATCAGCGCTGGCTGCGGCGTCGGGCAGAGGCCAGCAGTATCCCGCCCCCGCCAAGAGCGTGGCTGTCTCGGGGCGTACACGCAGCCAGACAGTAACTGGCTCGTTTAATTTTCATGCCCTGATGACAGGTTGACGTTTGAATTAAAAAAAAAAGGGCAAGCTTTTCCAGCATGACCTATGGGATTGCTGTGTTGGTTTAGTGAGAAAAGCCGACATAAAGGCCCTTGTTTTTCATCTGCGCTTGCTCAGTTCCAGGAGGTGCTGGAAGCTGCAGCCACCAGCTCCTCTTCCAGCCTCGGCCATTCTACACCTCCACCATCCTTAGGGATGGGCATTTTTGGCTTTCCCAGGGAAGGCCCGAAAGGCACAGCTTTGCATACCTTTGCATCCTACCCAATTTTTTCTTAATCCCCTCTGAGCGTGGGTCCAGCCCTTTTTGCTCCCCAGCCCCTGCCCCGGTTCCCACGCTGCTCCGGCAGCAGCAGGCAGCTGCCCCCGGTGTCACGGGGTTCCTTTGTACCACCCCTTCGCTTTAAATCTCCTTGTTACCATCTGTAGATCATCACAGGGTTAGATTTTATTGTACTTGCTATATTTAACCATCCTATTGTCTGGTGGAGGGGACTGGGGACAATCTGGTTCTTCCTGGGGGATGATGGTGGGCCTGGGGGGTGTGTGCATGCGTGCGTGTTGGGTTTTGAGTTTCTTTTTGTTGTTGTTGTTTATCTTTAAGTAAAACATTATTTGAGAGCCCTACCCATGGTGTAAAGACCAGGAAAATTCATTGGCCAGTTTCTTCTCCCCCCGCGTTTTGGTTTCTGTTCCACGTTTTAAAAAACCCAGATGCATCACCTTGGACCGGACATGAAAACCCTGCGAGGAAGAGCAAGGGGTCCCTCTGGGACATGGAGTGGGCTAGCCCTGATCATCACTGGCACAGGGTGTGCTTCCCCGCTAAGCAGGAGGAAGATAAACTCACGGGGATCAGTGGTGGTGATCTAGAAGAGACCCACACCAAGACTTTGGCTGATGACATTGAATTTAAGTTATCAGGAACTGGGTCCTGCCGAGCTGCTGGCCCTGCTCTGCTTGCGTCCAACTGGGAAGGGGACAGCGGTCAACCCTTGGCAGGCGTGTAGCTCAGAAAAGCAGACTTCTAAACATCAGGGGAAAGGAAATATTAGAGAAACCTGTTGGGGAGCGCAGCGTGGCAAGCAGCTGCCGGGCGTGCGGGGAGTTGTGCAGCTGGGCTTTTCCTTGGGAAAGCTGCAGCAAGACACGGCTTTCTCAGTCTCATGGAAATATGAGCATGATTTTGCTTGGAGATGCAAGCAGGGAGCGGTATTTGCCGCTTCTCCTGGGAATCTGGGGGGTTTCAGTGCAATTCTCGTGCAGCAGCACAGGGAAGGTCCTGAACGACTTGAGTTTAGTTGACTGAAGGATGCGCAGTGCTCGGGGAGGGTGAGCAGGTTCAGGGGATGCTGCTGTGACCACAGGTTGCTGTTGGAGGAGGCTCAGACTTGCTTTCCCAAGCTCATGGCGCTGATGGACCAGGGCTCGGCTCAGTGCATCTGCTCTAACGTTAGACACAGAGATTTGGGAGACGTGAGCTGGGCAAGGGCTGGCAGCACCCGTCCCTGCACCAGCAGGCACCCCAACAGCAGCACCCCGAGATCCCCCACCTCGCACGCCGGCACTGGGGTAACTGCAAGCTTTGCTTTTGCTTCTCGTGTCCGTCCCTGCTTTGTAATCAGGTAAAACAGGAGAAGGAGCAAAAGGTCATGGGTGTGATTTACCGGGAGCCTTAAAGTTATTAACGTTTCTCAGCCTTCCAGTTCAAAATTCTCTTTGCCCTCAGCTGCTTGTCACTGCGCTGCCGGAGATAAAGCCCCGTGGTGTCAGGGGTAATGCAGGGCCAACGACAGATCAAAGGAGCCTGTGTTGGGGTGGGTTTCCAAAACCTCCTTCAGAAAGGAGAGCTTGCACCTTCCTGGTATGCACGTTGGAGGGGCAGCAGCACTTCAGCGGAAAGCCAAACTCCAGCAATGCTGCAGTTGCAACCGTCTGGCAAAGGGCACGAACATATTGCGAGAGCTTCCAGTCTGATTTAGTTAAAGAAAGAGCCATGAGAACGTTGGGAGGGTATTTTGGGAGGTTGATTTGTTTTTTCCCCCCATCGCAGGTCTTTGATCCCTTCCCCCTCGCGTACTGAACGTGCAAAACTCCAGCGCTGTGTGCAGGCTTGTGGCTTGGCTGCTTGGGTTAGTGCTGACGCTGTGGGCAGCTCTTACCCGTGCTGGACCAGCCCCTCTAAGAGGAGAGGCTCAGGGATGCGGGTTTAGCACGCGTTAGTCCTCCTTCCTTACCGACACATGCACAAAAAGGCCTAACTTGGTTGGTATTTTTGGTATATATCGGTGTGTCAGTGCCAGTCAGCGGTGCACAGATGATCACACATGAGGCAGAAGAGGGCTGGCAAGGAGACTGGGTGATGAGGGGCTCCAGGTGCTTTCCTTTTCTTTTCACAGAGTATTTTTCAAATCTCTCTTTAAATTCTACTTTTCAGCTCCACCGAAGTCGATGATATGATTAGAAAATCTACGAATCTGCTGCTGACCCGAACGTTGAGCAACTGTTTGCAGAATGTCATCAAGAGGAAAAACGTTGGGCTGACAGAGGTAGGACGCGGCTTCGAGGAGACCCATTTCCTAGGCAGGGTGACAGGAGGGGGTTTGGTCCCTTGGAACTCCTTACAGCACCTTTGGAGATGCTGTTTGGAGCCTTATTAGGAAATATTAGGTTGGAAAACAATAATGGAACCGCACAGTGTTGCTGTACGAAGAAAGAAACACTTAATACTGCAGGGAAGGGGAAGCTTTTTTGCTGTTGCTGATAGAATCGCCCTTCTTTTGAATTTGTGGAGCATTATATATCTGAATTAAAGTGGTGGGTAAGAGGACTTCGAGGAGCACCAGAAAAGAGGCAAGTGGGAGCTAGGAGAGGATGGGGGAGCGGTCCCCATCTATAGGTGACATTTGGGGCGGTTTAAGCACATCGCTACAGTTTAAACTCTATATTGGCATTTTCCTTTTGCAATTGATACTTTTTTTGTGCATGGAGACAGATTTCTTTAACGTTTAATGCATGTAAATCATGGCTGTTTGCGTGGTACCCAAGGCAGTTTGGATACCTTAGCGGGACCTCTGTGTGCTGTTGTTAAATGAGTAGGTATTAACACAGCTGCGGTTGTTTAATTGATAGAGAAATGTGTCGTGTTCTCTGGACGCTGTAAGTACCCCGTGGAGGTGAGTTTTGGAGAGTTTAGTGCATTTACAGCGGTGTGTATTTACACATGATGCTTCCTCAGCCCTTTATCTTGAAGTCTGGAATCTCTCTGCTCCCTGGGGGCAAATTCCTCTTCCCTCCTGCTCCTCCCTCCACAAAGAGGAATGCAACACTATCCCTGCACCATCCATCCCCCACATGATCATTTTTGCCGCTCTGGCAGACGTTCCCACAGTGTGGTTGCGTGTAGGAAGGGCAAACGGAGTGCGACAGTCCTCTCAGCCGCTTCTGCGGTTTAGAGGTGTAGATGTTCCTCGGCGTCTCCCACGTTGAGTGAAGGTGATGCCTTTCGTTGGGCTGAGAGCGGCTTCTTCACGTGCTTTGGAGCTGAAGAGGATTTTTGCGAGGAAAGCCTATGTAGCACAACTTGAGTTTAAAATAAATATTTTCACCCTGTAGTTCCTTGCCACTTACCAAGGTACAACTAGCTCTCTCCTGGGGTTATCTCAACCATCAGTTTTTTCTAATTTGGTTGAAGAAAAACTACTTTAAGCATCTTCGTCCCCTCCTGCCTCTTTTCTTGGTGTAACCATCGAGCTGTTCATCCAAATGGCAGCACGCGGTGGTTTTCTTCCGAGTTTCTCAAATCTTTCCTGTTTAAGAAAAGACACTGATGTGACTTAAGGAATTAAAGGGTGCGTTGAAGAGTCCCAGATCATACACAACCATAGTCCTGGTGTCCAAGTGATTGCAGAAGATATTTAAGTACCGTGCGTAACTATCACTTCCCAGATTTAGTTTTTGCACAAACCAACGCCATCCACTTCTGGGCTCTCCGGTGTCATTTTCCAAGCAGATACAAGGCTGTGTGTACCAGCCGTCCCGGTTTGTTATCCTCTTTAATTTTTCAATTGCTCTTTTTTGGGGGCTACCTCTGAGCAGTGGATGTTGAAGTTTGCCACCACGTCTGCTCCAAATAATCCTGGTGTTCTGAATAGTCCTCACATCCCTCATAAAAGAGAGGGGAAAAAATGCTACTATTTTTTTCATTTGAATACCCCAACGAGAAGGTCTTCCCTCAACAAGAAGGTCTTCCCTCTCTGAATTCAAGAGAGCTTGAAGGAGCCAGAGAGGGAATGCAGAAAAGCTCATAGCAAGCGGTGGAAGAGAATGAAAGCAATCAGGGCCTTCAAGTTTGATAGCTGATCTTGACTGGTAAGTTGTGGTGATCAGAGAAGTAGTTTAGGAGGAATTTCACGCAGTTGGAAATATCTAATATCTGATGAACTTGAAACTATAGGAAAATATGTCACGATGGTGATGTCAGGGCTGTCTGCCGCAGAGAAAGGCAAATAAATGAGCGCTTGTTTGAAGGCAAAAATCAAGAACAGAATTAACCCAAGGAATTCAGAAATGAGAAGCCCTCCTAGTCACCTGTCTAATACATCTCAGGGACCAAGTACAAAACGAGACGAGTTCAAATAGATTGTAATTTGATTTCTTAAAACCAAAAACCTGACTGAAATTGTGGAAGTGTTGGCTGGAGGGGACCTCTGGAGATACCTAGCCCAACCTCTCAGTGGAAGTGGGGTTATTACCCACTCGGATCACATCAACCATTTCTTTCTCCACATGAGTTTTAATTTCTCCCAAACATAGGTCCCTCAGCTTCCCTGGGCACCCTGTTCCAGTTCTGTGCTATCATCCTAATGACTCTTTTTCTTCCTAATACCCAAGATGAACCTCCCAAACTGTGACCGTTGCCCCTTCTCGCGTCATCTGGCACTAACAAGAGTTGGGCGCTATAATCTTTGTAGCGTTACTTCGATATTTCTGTGCCTGCAACACTCAAATTGGTGATTAATCCATCTCATTCAGAAGATTTGCGAGTGTTTCAAAATAATTTCTTTAGAGGAGGTAACTGCGGACTGCCACGCCATACTCCAGCAATTAAATTACATCAATCCGGAGCATTATAATGCCTTCTGTGTCTGTAAGAGAACTGTTTTGGCATGGTATCTGAGCTAGACGTTATTTGGAAGGGTTCTGTTATAGCTTATGTTGCACCTTGAAAATATTCACGGCAGTCTGCTCGGAAAAAAAAGGTATCTGCTTAAGGAATTAATGATGCTTCCAAGTCAGTGATCCTAAAGGGGAAGCCTGGGTTGGTTTGCTCTGGATTGTAAATGTTTGTGTTGGTTGACTTCAGCAGAGGCTTTTACTCTGTAGTTGCCTTTAATGTCCCGAAATAGTGCCACGTGAAGGCAGCTGAGAAGCCAGCATTAAGAAAATTGCAGATAATGGTGGGTATGATAACCGGGGAGATACCAGGGTGAGATCTGCTGTTCACCCACACCACCCTCAGAAAAGTAAAACCTTCTGGTTTCTTTGTTAAATGCCTTAGGATGATGTTGTTCGGTGTCACTCAAGATATGGGTTATTTAGGGTTCATTAGCGGACAGAAGACTTGTGATTTGACATGGCATTTTTTGGTAAGCCTGTTGTATTTGAACTGCGCTGAGACGAGCCCTGACTGACAGCTGAATGTAGGAAAGTCGTTACAAAAAAAAATCTTTTGTGGTATTAGTGGCTGTCATGGGAAATGCTTTTCCCCCCAAATGATCTTTTATTGAAGTTTCTGATGTTGTTAAAGGAGGAGAGTCTTTGAGCGTGTAGCAAAGCTTTGTGTGTTTGTACAATGTCAGCTTTTCATGCCAGAAGTTCTTATAAATTGGTGTCCATTAACCTGGCACGTCCCTGGCTTCAGGATGCCTTTTTTGCCTTTGCAGCTTGTACAGATTATTATAAATACGACCCATTTGGAGAAATCCTGCAAGTTCCTAGAGGAATTCATAACCAATATCACTAATGTACTTCCAGAAACTGTCCACACTACGAAACTCTATGGGACCACAACCTTCAAGGTGAGAAGGCTGGTAGATCCACCTCCGCGGAGTTGATGTTTGGTTGGAGAGTATCTGCTTTCAAAGCGCGTGTGTGGACGTGTGTGTGTGTAGGGAGCTAAGCTGAGCTGAAAGGTAATTTTGTCGTATCCTGGGAAGCTTACGCCATCGGACTAGCTTTTGGGTTTGTCCTTTGGAGCATTACTTCTGTCAAGATCGTGAGCTTTGTAGCCCTAATTTACAGGCTGTGGCTGCAGCGCTTCTTATCTAAAGGATTAAGCAGCTTTTAAACAAAAGCCTGATTTTTTTTTTAATGAATTTTCATTTTGCTGTTTGAGTGGCGTACAGTGTTATTCACATCTGGCCATGAGCACAAGCTCTCCTCTTTCACCCAAGAGGAGAATAGATTTTCAGAACTTATATTTCTGTATCTTTCCTCTCCTTTTAGCATTATCCCCTAAAAATCAGGGCTGGCAGAAACTGCTAGACTTCCCAGTCTTTAAATCTTTAAATCATAACCCAGGAGTGTCCGCTCAGATACTTTATATGAAATATTAAGGCTATAATTGGGTCAACTGTGGGGTGTCTGAATTGGGTCCTGCGGCTGGGGAGCAGGAGATGGGAACAGCTCTGAGGACTCGAGCAACAGCAGGGAATTGGTTAGGTGAGGTTTGCCCTTGGGGTAAATCAGCAGGAGACTAAGGCCCCCTGTCCCCAGGGAAGTCCATTCATTGTCCCTTCTGGCATCATCTACCTGTTTGGCCAAAGGGTGAGTTTTCCTACCCTCATTCTGGCATGGAGGCTTCCTTGCGGTCCTCCTGCACCCATGGACCTGCACACAGTTTGGTGGGCCTCGACCTTCTACCATATGGGATGTTCCTCTCCCATCCTGCACTAGAGTTGTCCTCCTGGTCCCCAGGTTGCATCAGGGGCAGACACCAGTTTGATCTTGCCTGGCACATATCCCACCAGGCTGAGCTAACCTGAGGCTGCAGCAGCCATGTAGTTGCCTACAGGCGCTTTGTCTTGTGCTACCCTTGGGGCTAAAGGTTGGGTCAATCTCATGTTCTGTTACTTGGGTAGGCTTGTGGTACGGAGCGTCGGTCCCATGTAACGTGGTCTTGTTCCCCAGGACGCCCGCCATGCTGCCGAGGAGGAGATTTACACTAACCTGAACCAGAAGATAGACCAGTTCTTGCAGCTGGCGGACTACGACTGGATGGCCATGGAGCCGGGCAGCAAGGCCAGTGACTACCTTGTAGATCTCATTGGCTTTCTGCGCAGCACGTTTGCTGTGTTCACCCACCTCCCGGTAAGCCAGCTCCACCGGTTTGCTTTCTTTTGCTGTCCAGGGAGCGCACGGGCATCTGATGGCGCTGTCGAAGCTAATAGTTGCTCAAGTTTTATGGAGTGTGGTGGAAGTGGGCCCTTGTGCCGTCAAGTGTTACGAAATAACCAATCTATAAAGCAAGCTCTTTCACGTCTTACCAGAAGTTGGGCTTCAATGAATCTCCCTAAGTATTTGCAAGCCTACTTATACGTGAATGAGGGAATCATCACAGTCCACCATGTAAAGTAGGATCATAATTCACTAGCCACCTATTCTTTAGATATATTAACTTTCAGCTTAATGGACATTCAAGATTTTTTTCAAGAGATCCCAGTATAAGAATGTCTATTATTTGAACTGCAGATACATTTCCAAATGTTTGTCAAGTCACTGGGTGCCTTACATCAAAATATTGCTCTTCGTTGGAAGGCAGCATGTGTTTCTTTCTTTTCTCTGCTGTCTAAAATATACCTGTGTTTATGCTGTTATTGCGATCAAAAAATGTATTTTATGTTGTTTTTTGCAGTTGGCTGAGTAGTGTCCCGTTGAATAGGAAAAATAGAATCATCAGGGAGTTTCATTTTTGCTCAGACAGCTTTTTTTCCTTTAAATAAGATTTGTTCTCAGCTGTCTGGATATATACTTATGAGTATCTTCAATCAGCAGGTATTCTGAAATAGCAAATCCACAGAACACTGTATTTGTCCTAAAAGCAGTATCAGACTTTCTTTACTGGACTGTTATTTATTTGTTGTTAATGGGTGCCCGGGATTGTGGTACACCGGCACACACTGGGCACCTTTCACGAGCTTGGATATAAACAGGAAGAAAAGACTAATGACACACAACGGCAGTTTCCTTAACTCCATTCTGCTTGTTTATGTCGCTGTGATTGCTTTACTGGAAAGATGTTCGAGCACTCCAGAGCCATTTTAGGAGGCGTTACAGCCCCAAAACTTTGCAGTCTTCCGCATGGCCCGTGCCTTTGGCCTCCTCTATCACAGCAGGAAGATTTGGGAGCCGGATGCAAGTGAGGACTGGTCTGCTGTGGATGGAGAAGCCACCAAAAGAGAAATCCAAGTGGCTTTCCCAGTTCTCTGTACCTGGAGGTGCTGTTCAGAAGAAGGTGCTTTCTTGGCTCTGTTGTCACTGCAACGGACTTCTAAATGAAGCGTTGCCTCCTGTGCAGAGAGGTCGGAAGGGCTCTCGCCAGTCTTCTTGCTCAGGCCAGGTTTATCGCCAGCATGTCCTGTCCGTTAGCAGCCCTGAGCAGCGTGGCTGGTGGCCGTGCGAGCAGGCGTGGGGCAGGTGCCTGCTGGAGTCTGGAGGTGCTTGGAGGTGGCTGGGTTCCTCAACTTCTGGATTTCTCCTTAAGAAAGGAGATGTGATGCAGAGGGGTGGGTTATCACCTGGAGACTACTTCCACAAATCATACTGGGAGTACGATTGCAAGCAAGTAATGGAGTTTGACAGGGAGATTGGTCTCTTCACCAGAGCGTGAAGCATAGCTAGCAGGAGAGATGAGGATGGGGAGAGATGCCCACAATGATCTATGAGATGGACCTGGAGTGATTTATCTTCCTTAGATATTAATATTTCCTTTTCGAGTGAGTCAAAATCGTTTTGGAGACTGGGAGGGCAGCTAATTGCTCTAAAAAGGACTGAGACAGATCGAAGCAGCCTTTTCTCTACCAGCACTGGATTAGAAAGGACCCAGCTGAGAAGGCGGCTGTCTGCAGCTTGCCCTGCTGGAGGTGCCGGCTAACGTGCTGGTGCTGCTCAACCAGCACACAGGCAGCACCTTATCTTCAAAGCATTGCACGGCACTGATCCTCCCGACAGCCCTGTGAGATAGGGGAGGCAAGTCAATCAGATGCTGCAATCTGATTTATGAAGCTGTAGATCTGGTTCAGTGATTTGTAGGACATGTAGGTCTGGGGTTTTTTTTATATATATTGGAGCTTCATCCTTTAGAGGAGTGCTGTGAGGATGCCGTCATTGAACATTCCTGATGGGTCCCCGCATATCCCGCAGGCAACGGTGGGTGAGAACGAGTCAGAAAAGAATCAGGGTACCCAAAAGGCACCCAGCTCCCTTGGTGTCTCTCCTGGTTCATTCTGGCAGGGTTCAAGGGCCTTTTCCCAGTGGCTTATTTAGAAACACGTTAAAATTTCTGCGCTTTGCTAAATGAAATGTAGGAGATAAGGCATGTAGAAGGTCACATCTGCCTAAACCAATGCAGAAGAATGTCAGCGATGTTTATGAAAGCACCAATTATGTGGGATGAGCTTCATTTATGAAAGGAAAGAGAGAGAAGGGTTCAAGAGAGAAAGGAACTATCTCCAAAAAGGGTAAATTGTAATTAAAAGAGGATATTGGAGGATTGCTAGAAGCAAGGTAGCACTCTTTCTATACTGCTGGCCCAAATCCAGCCCAAATTGTTAGCACCATAGCGCTATGATCCAAGAGGAGTTGCTGGCCAGTTTGAAATGAATTTGCAGCCTGTTCCAGCTATAAAATACAGGGTTTCCACCCTGCCAGTAGCTCATAAAGAAAAGCAAGTGACTGGGCACCATCCTTGGAGAGTGGAGCATCTTCTTGTCTCTTGGAGTGGCCTCCATGCAACACCCTCCCTTGCTGTTCCCATGTCCTTTCCTGGTTTGGAAATGCCCCTGTTTTGCAGAGCAGGTACCTTCACGGTGGCTGAATTTAGACGAATTTAAAATAAGCGAGAAGCGCTCTCCTAGTAATGGAACTTGCAGTAGTTTTTTAGGAGAGAAGAGTGGCAGTCTCAGGAGATGACTAAGTGGCAGGAGCCGAGCTACTCACCTGCCTTTTGTCACAACAGTAATTACACCGAGAAAAAACTTCACCTGCTGATCAAAGAAACTCAGCCTGGGCATGTCGGCAGTTACCGTGCTAAAATTACACCAACAAAAAGTGCTGTCCTGTAATAGAATGGAGCCAGAAGTCCTGAGCCTGCAAAAATGCAGGCGGCTCCTTAACTTGACGGGTGTGAGTAATCTCATTGTCTTGGACGGGGCTGCTCATCTGCAGGAAACCTTTCTGGGGTCAAGGCTCCAGCTCGCCGCAAGGCAGATCAAATGGCCTTGAAGGGTCCGGTTGGCTCAAGTCAACGTTTCAGAGAGGGGGTGAAGAGGAGCAGAGATGCTGAGTGAGCTAAAAGGCGACTCCGAGCCAAGAGTTGGGCGTTAGGTTTTGTGTTTCCCTTTTGGGATACATAGGGCTGAATTTTTTCTGTATTTATTGGGGTGAATCCCAGAAGGGTTGAGGTTGGAGGGGACCTCTGGAGGTTATAGAATCACAGCATGGTTTGGGTGGGAAGGGACCTTCAGAGCCCATCCAGGCCAACCCCCTGCAGTGAGCAGGGACATCCCCAACCAGAGCAGGTTGCTCAGAGCCCCGTCCAGCCTGACCTGGGATGTTTCCAGGGACGGGGCATCGACCACCTCTCTGGAAAAGCAGGTCATCTGGTCCAACCCCCCTGCTCAAGCAGGAAAAATAGCCCAGACCAAAGTTAGTCCCAGCTTGTGGAGTGGCATAAAGAGTCTCCGCTTTCTCTAGTGTTCAGGCAGGAATTGCAATCCCTAATTTTTCCTTTGGAGCATCAGAACAGACATCGTGGGAAATGGTGGAAACCACTTGATATTAGGAATCCCTGGAATCGATTTCCTTTTTCCAGCTTTGCTTCGCGACGCTGAACCCCCAACTGCGGAGGGCATGCTGGTGGGTACAGCGTGTGCTGGGGACGGGGAGGAAGAGTTCATGGTGAAGTTAACAGGGTTTTGGTGCATACCACTGATGCATGAAGTTTTCATGGTGGTTTAGAGCCACAATTCGAAAATGCTCCGCTAAGTGCCCAAAAACGGCTCAAAGCAAATAACACGCTGGTGGAAATCAAAGCATAATTAACATTTGGCTTCAAGGCTGCCCTCTTCCTGCGTTAACCAGGGAGAGTCGGTTACTGCTGCTGCTGGGCTTATTAACATGGGATGCTTGGGCCTCCTTTAAAAGAAAATACTTTTTTTTTTTAAAGAAAAAAAAATACTTAAAAAAAAAAAGTATTTTAGAAAAGGAAAAAAAAAGGTGGTTTCTGGTTTTCAGCAAGTAAAGGGCCATGGCCTCAAAAATTAACATTTCCAGCATAATACTTATAAAAGAATGAGTGAAAAAGCCTTTTGTCTTTGATGGCTGATTGTTGTTTTTCTTTCTTGTTAGACAAGTTAATGTAAATCGCATTGACAGGGCTACTCCAAACACACTGATTTGTTGACATTAAGCTTCTCAAAGATGGAGGGTTGTGTCAACACCTACAGTGAACTGTCAGGTTAACAAAGCAAGGATGTTTTCTTGGGGGAGGGGAGCAGAGTTGGGGGAAGGGGGGGGTGTTTTGTTTTTATTTTAAGTTTCCTTTAATCCTCTGTTAGTCTTGTATCTCGATAACCTCCTTTGGAAGGTAATCAGGGCAGGTCAAGAGGTGATGCTGACCCGGGAAGGGGAAGCAATCTTTCAGCGATTGAACAAACTCTAACCTCTGCCGTCTTGAGCAGTTCAGCGTGAACTCTCTGCAAAGGGGTTTTTGCCTTGGTTTTTGTTTGGTTTTTTT